>APFE030009015.1:109991-199334 GCA_000404065.3 Pinus taeda
TGATTTAATAGGTTGTAGAATTTTATCCACCTCCTTCCTTGCCTTCAACAACAATGTGATTCTAAGTTTTTCTGAACTTGGAGGCACATACCCAATTGGAGCCCTATCAACTAGAGCTCGACACATCTCAATAAACGTAGGAGACCGTGCAACATTAAAAGAAATGAAGTTGAGATAGAAAAGAATGCCAATGTAAGATCAACCTCATCTCGCTGTTCACGCCGAAAAATCT
Organism: Pinus taeda; assembly: GCA_000404065.3. Lineage (NCBI taxonomy): Eukaryota > Viridiplantae > Streptophyta > Pinopsida > Pinales > Pinaceae > Pinus > Pinus taeda. The sequence goes on from APFE030009015.1 coordinate 110,224, forward strand.
TGTCCATTGGACCACCATAAGTTTGGGCTGCCCTCTTTTTTGTTGGCTAAATTTCTTTTCTCCCAAATCGACTACTATTAGAATTCCTCAAGAATGGAAGAGGATCTTCATTTTTACTAGTTTTCTTGCTTTCCGCCACCACATTCCCAAAGCCAGCTGCATCCTCCCTTTCCAAATCCATTTTTTCTCTAGGACTGATCTTTTTGCATGCTCCAATTCCACAAGGAAGGCCCAACAAATGGCCCTTAACTCGAAAGTAAGTGCTCTTAAATTCACCCTTGCAGAAATTACAAGACCAAAGCACATTCCCTCCCGGACCAGTCTTTGGCACTTGCTTCTTGGTTACATACTTCCAGAGAGGGTATTTTTTTAGCTGTGCTTGTTGTCTTGCAGCAACAGCATCATATATTAATGTTGGCTGAGAAAAACCTACAGCTTCACTTGAAGCACTTGGAGCACTATGACCAAGAGAAGGTGAAACAGAAACACTTGGAGGGGGCAGACCACAAAAAGCACTGCCCTTCCTTTGACCTCTGCCGGCTGCCTTGGATGATTGAGCCATTAATCCTGATTCTTCTCACTGTTATAAGTCCACACACCTTCACCTACAAAAAAAACAATTAAAGTTAAACAATTATAAATTATAATTTATAAAATTATGAACTTATAATTTATAAAGTTAACTGAAACTCAAAACTGTTATATGATTCAATATGTGAATTGTCCTAGATTACTGTGGTAAATGTGCTTGTATCAGTTCACTGCTCACTCATGTCATTGATTACAAATCTGCTCTTGAATTACTGTGGTAAAATGAGCATTAAGGCTGGTATATTTCACTCACTGCCCATTCATTGTCTGTGTGCACAGTTCTAACTGCCCATTCACTGTCTGTGTGCACAGTTCTAACTTCTAAAGGGTAACACGGTACACCAATTATAATACAACCTACACTGTACAGGCTCTTAGCAATCTGTGCAGGAGATATGATAGAGATCTCATTTTGTCAGGGCATGTAATTCTTTTACCTCCATTAATTATCGGTTTTGTTACATCATTCCATTGAAATGATCTGCCTTGAATTTTAAAATCTGTCATCTACTGTCTTAGTGATTTTTCCAGGTGTCTGGCATAAAATGGCATAGACTAAAGAAAAATAACTTACAGCCACTCAAAAAACCACCAGAAAATACCATCGTTCCCTCTGAGTTTGTGAGGTTTCTTCACCAAATGTTTTGTCAGTGAATTTGTCTACACACTGCTGTTGGTGATTTTCTTAATTTAATTGTCAACACACACACAGTGCCTTCCTTGTTGTACTAATGTTCCATAATGTAAATTAAATAAAGGATGAGATCACGATTTAGATTAGATGCTAATTTGACGGGAACTGAACTGTGGGCTTTGTGACCAACCACATGAGGTGGTGATTATTCAGTGGGCTATAACTTATAAAGTTATAAGTCTACAAGTTAAGCAGCAATCCAAGGTTATGTTCCTTTTTTTCACTGTCTAGAATACTGAAACGGTTTGCAAAGATTATGGAGGTTCATGAATCATGATGGTTTGATCACTGTTAACTTCTCAACATATCTTCAATCGTATCTATGCTTAGCTAAAGGACTTCAAAATGGATCTTGAAGCTTCCCACCACTGTGTATAAGAGATTGTTCCTTCAAAAAATCAAAAACCCATTGTTACATAATCACAACAGCTTGTAGCTTCTTCCTCTCTCCACTATAGGGATATTTGTCCTTAAATGTGAGAGGGAGAATAGATTTCAAAGACTTGAGATGACTCTATAAGTAGGGATTTCCAAGACACAGAATTCGAGTAATATATATATGCTCGGAACAAGTGTCACAAGGTTGGCTTTCTAAGTTTCTATGTGATTTCTCAAGCTCAAACTCTGTGTATATATGCTATAGGGTTGTTGCCTTTTCTACATAAGTTCTCGTCCTCTATATCACTTATGTATGTACATAACTACTTGCATTTCTCCTTTAGAAGGATGACAAACTTAATTCGTTCCATAGTTTTCTTAATGCACAGGTCTGTAGAAAAGGTCTCGGCCTTTTTTATGGTGAGTCGTGACCAGTGTTAAGTTGTTAACATTGTTAACTTTAGCAGTTGTTCGTTGCTAACATTGTTAACATTGTTAACATTGTTAACAATGTTAGCATTGCTAAAACCGCGGGCCGCTGTTCGTTTGAAAAATAAGAAACGCAACTGGTTACAGTTCCTGGTAGTGGTGGCTTACTAGTTTACGCTAACGCCGGACGGTCTTGGCTCTTGAACGTTGCACACTTCAAAGTTCAGACGACAGCTCACAGCTCCAGACGACGACGAACTCCAACGAAAATAACCCCGAAAAGACCACGGGTAGGGTTTAATAAGTGTTTTTTCCCCAGTACGTATTCAAAACGGTGAAATACATTAGTGCAACGTATTCTATACACAAAATACGCGTATGCGGAATGTATGACACGAACGAAAACGCAGAATACGTATTCCATTTTTTATAACACGATAAAAATCGTATTCGACACGTATTAGGGCCGTTTTCGTGTCCAATACGTGAAATACGGGACACGGGACCCTAGGGGACGTGTCCTGTGACTTAGCTTATAAGAGATTTCTTTTAGTGAGTCTCGCACTACCTTCTATGATCAAGATTCAAGAAACAACCATGCAAGATGCTAAGTCACCAGATTCGGCGATTTTTATCCATTAAATTCGAAATTCGGCGATTTTGAAACAGAAACGAACATATTCGTTCGAGTTCGCCGAATTTTATGGTGAACTCGAATTTAATGTCGAATTCAAATTTTTGCCGAATAAAATCGTTTTAAATTCAATTAAATTCACTGCAGGTTAGATAAAATTCATTTGCGCTCGTATTTTTTTCACGCGTTTTGGCCCGCGGGTTTTATTGCTCGTCGGGTAACCGGGTTTCATTTCGTCGGGTTTCATTTGGTTGAGCGAAGGGTTGCCATCTCCAAGCAGAGCACACAGTCTCCATAATCCAACACGTTGCACAGTCTCCATTCGTTGTGCGAAGGGTTTCATTTGTTGTGCGAAGGGTTGCGACTTGTCGTCTCCAAGCTCCAGCACACACAGACTACAGTCTCGACTCTCGACTGTCCATTACGACTCACGAATCACAGCCTACAGGCTACAGGCTACAGCAAAGTGTTGACCAGGAGGGTTTATAACTTTTATTCCAGCAAAGTGTTGACCAGTCTGCCGGTGCTCACTGCTCAACGCGTCTCGACTCTCAACTGTTGACCAGTCTGCCAGTGCTCACTGCTCAGCGTTCAGCCTTCAAGTAGGAGCCGAGTAACTGTTAAATTTTAATCCTTGTTTTGTAACTATTAAATAAAAATAAACATAATAGTAAGTTCACACAAATAACAGTCCAGCTTCACAGCCTAGAGGTGCATAGCACACACAGGATGAGATGGATTTATGCCAATTATATGTTTGCTCCTCTCTGTTCTATTGTAAGTGGTCTTATTGATTTAGGGCCGGAGGATCAAGATTCAACCATCCATGGCTGCCTCATTGGCTCTTTCACCTTTATATGTTTGCTCCTCTCTGTTCTATTGGAAATGGTCTTATTGATTTGGGGCCGCAGGATCAGGATTCAACCATCCATGGCTGCCTCATTGGCTCTTTCACCTTTTTACACTTATCTGCTAGATGTTGATTGGGGATTGGAGTTGGTTGTGAGATTATTTATGTGACACTGTCTATTTTTTGTGCTTTTGAAGTCTTGACATTTTTGTGGATTCCAGCAGAAATGTAGTCATGGTGAGCAGGGCTCCTAACGTCCCAATGCTTCATTCAACATAAGCAGTAGTAATACATGAATAAGCAATATAGTCCTTAAACCCCCCAATAAATAAACAAGTGTAAGATTCAATGACAATATAATCCTCCAACAAAATCACACGGTTCTAAGGCCTTCTGCCCACAGTACTAAATTTATATTCAACCAGCAACTCAAACCACTACAGTAAAACAGTAATATAAAATTCAGTGAGCCTATCACTAGTCTACCATATAGCATGATCTTGTTGCCTCATGGATGCCACAAAATGCCACAGAGAACGTAACGAATTCTGTCTTGAACAGCCTTAGGAAAGCACCCTAATTTTGCTACAAGAGTGGTCTAAAACTTCTGAACTCTTCCTCAGGAAAAGGACCGAACTGCCTCATAAATTGACTAAACTGCCTCAGGGAGGCTGAACTGTCATAGAAAAGGACACCAAACCCTGCCTCAGATTCGGCCCTGCGGCCAGGCTACGGTCTTTGCAGCCTGGAGTGAACTTTCTGTTTCTCCATCATACTATCATGTTTATTGCATTACTCTGGCCCTCACTGTGTCAAAGATCTTCTAAGTTCTGTGTCACAATACTCCTGTAGGCTGTCATAGTGATAACAATCAGATAGGACACTTGTCAGGTTCACTATAAATATTTCAATAAGCTCCCTGCTAGGTCACAGGTGTTACAAACTTACATGACAAGCTTATCCAGTATCCCTGTTGTCTTCTCTTACACATCTGACTCAGTGATCAACAACACATTCAAGCATTATGCACATTGCAAACTACCTTGAAACTCAGGTCGATGACAACAACTTAATAATGTTGTTGTTGATAGTGGGATAAAGACAGAAAGTTGATACTGATGTTGTTTTTGTTCCTTGTTACAAAATTTCTTGCTCAAATTCAAAAGAGGCTTCAGAGGCATGACCTTCAGGTGTCCGTGTAGGGTCTATTTCTAAACAAATAAGTGTTGTACTAAAACAGTCATATCTGCCCTAGTCATATCAGTATGTTTTGCATTTTTTGAACATCGTAATGTTTACTGTTCAGTGTTTACCTGAGAAGTTTTGGCAAAGTGTTGAACTGACTGGCTAAACAGACTCCACAATTGATTAAAGTTTAAACTTAATCACAAAACAGAAATCACAGATTCACTGATATAGTCTGTCTGGAGGTCCATACCAATGTTTTAAGACTCCGACTCCGACTCCGACTCGGCCGAGCAATGACTCCGACTCCGACTCCGAAACGGTAATGACCCGGCCGACTCGTTTTCAATGACTCGGTCGTTGTGAAAAATACATTAAATATTTAGTTTTTTGATAAAAAAACATAATTTTGAAGATTTTAAACATAATTTTAAAGATTTTCATTCATGTTTCCAAACACACAACATTATAATATAGATGCAAGACAACATATGATCAAAGTAGGCTCATGAACCAATCCATTATATCAAAATGGTACCCAATAGCAATACATAGTCAACTGTCATACATGATCAAAGACTCAAAACAAAAAACACATAACCAAGGAGGCTAGAAATGGCCTCTACAAGACTACAAGTCTACAACAAAAGTACTAATGGCTATAGCTAGGTGCCACCCCAGTGGTCAACAGGAACCAACAAGTTCTAGGAGATGCAACTACTTATCTCAGTGACTTGATTAAAATTAGGTGACAAATTTGATTAATGAGCAATGTGACATGGATTTGATTAGATTATAACGGCTCTAAAGATTAAACAGTTAAGAGACCATTGCCTTAAACAACAATGCTCAATGGGTTATAAATTTGCACAACAATGAGAGTAACCTTAAGTTATAAGATAAATAGTGCTGCAAGGGAAAGTTAGCTTGATAATCAACAAAGGAAGACTGCTCCAATGAGACAATCAATTACGCATAATTCTTTAAGAGGGACAATCAAGATATATTAATCTACTTACAATCAAGATGACAAGTATAGCCTTTCCATACAAGATCACAAGAATGTCAACAACAACTTAGAGATTAGCTCAATGAAACAACATTAGCAATATGATTATTAAGGAGATTCGATGTGCTTCTTAAGGTTCTCTTATACTTGTGTACAATAATTAGGAACAATAGCAACCTAGAAGATGCAAAGTGTAATGCTTCAATAAGATAATAATTCGCAAGTTAATCAACAAGATGGAGATCCTCTTAGAGCACAAAGAACAGGCTTATGACATCAAGAACCTGTGGTAGAAAATAAGTGCTTGTGAACTATTAGACAAATATATTGCAATGTTGTGAATGCCCTTAAGTTATGAGTGCTTGCAACCAAGATCAACAAAAGTTACACTTTAAACACAAGATTACAATTATTGAAATGACATTATGACAGTGATAGCTATGATGACCTGATTGCTCAAATTTGTTGTATTAGAGTTCCTCTTTTACTTATTAAATATGTCAATTAGAGCAAGAGGTCCCTCAAAATATACAAGCACACTTATAAGCACAATTGGATGAGACAACTAGATGATTGATTGCAACAAGATTTGAGATGTGATTATCTTCTAGCAATGCAAATGTGAGAGAGAGATAGCTTTTGACCGGAGAAGAAACCAAGACAATGCCTGCTATCCTTATGACTGCTTAATGCCAAATAATCAACTGTCAATCTGCCCTCAAAGATACACCAGACTACAACTGTCAACAAAGATAAGTTGTTTGAAAATAGATATTTTAAAGATACTTTTGAGTTCAGGTTTAAGTTCTGATTGACCCGGCCGTTTTTTAGCAGGACCCGGCCGGGTCGGCCGAGTCATCAATGACCCGGCCGAGTCATTGCCTGACTCGGCCGGGTCATTGATGACTCGGCCGACCGAGCCGTTTCAAAGGCCGAGTCATCAACCAACACTTCGACCCGGATCGACCCGGCCGGGTTGGTGTTGAGGCGGGTTATAAAACACTGGTCCATACTGGCTGTCCCATGATCCATCAGCAAACCTATTAAACTTTTGGCTGTTAAAACTTAAAAGTTGTATCAATATGTAGATTGTGGATTGTTCCAATCAAAACATTTTTATAATTCTATTGTTTTGAATGACTTTTCCTTTTTCTAAATTCTAACTAACGAAAATGTAATTTCAAAAAAAAATTGCAGACATTTCAGACTTTCAATGGCACCACCAAAATCAACTGTTGTAGCTTGGAATTTTGTCCAAAAAGATGGTTTTAATCTTTCATGTCAGCTGTGTGGACATAATTTCACTGGCATTTTGACTAGAGCAGTGGATCACCTTCTCGGTATTAGCAATGGAAGTGGAGGTGGTGTTGAAGCCTGCACTAAGATCACCGATGAACAAAAAGCCATAGTGCAGAAAGACCATTCCAATTCACAAATGCAAAAGCAGAAAAGGGTAAATAAGAGGCAGCGAATTGAGAGGAAGATTGCCATGTCTTCCTACAACACCATTAATTCAGTTTCAAAGATTGGTGGATCAAGTTCTACAGCTACTCAAGCAAAAACAAGTGGAACGAAAACATTAAATCAGTTCTGGAAACCTGTTGAGAAACAGGAAGTTGATGATGCTGTTGCTGAGTATTTTTATGCATGTGCAATTCCCTTTAATGTGGCGAGGAGTCCATATTTTAAAAATGTAATTAAAAAGGCTATTGATTTTGGGAAAGGCTATGTTCCTCCTGGATCTGAAGCTTTAAGGACAACTTTGCTAAAGAGAGCAAAAGACAAAGTGAGAGGAAAGTTGGCTGAGATTAAAGAATCTTGGAAGCTTACAAGATGCACAATTTTGAGTGATGGTTGGTCAGATTTGTGTCATCGCCCATTGATCAATGTGCTTGTTTATTGTTCTCAAGGGTTACTTTTCTTGAAGGCAATAAATGCAATGGATCGAGTGAAGACATCAAAATTTATTTTTGGAATTTTGGATGAAGCGATTCAAGAGGTTGGGGTGGCAAATGTTGTCTATGTTGTTACAGATAATGCATCAAATTGTGTTGGTGCAGGGAAGCTGATTATGGAAAAATATAATCAGATTTATTGGACCCCTTGTGCAGCTCACTGCTTGGATTTAATGTTGCATGACTTAGCCAAATTTCCTTGGGTCAATGAAACAATCCGAAGAGCCAAAACAATTTCAAACTTCATCATCAACCATCGTCTCACTTTGAGCATATACAGGAAAAATGCATGAAAAGAGTTGTTGAGGCCTTGTGATACAAGGTTTGCCACTTTTTATATTACTCTGAAAAGAGTTGTTAAGGAAAAAGCGAGCCTAAGAGCTGTTTTTTGCAACACTGAGTGGGAGAGATCAACCCTCTCAAAAGAAACTAAGGGGAAAAATGTTGAAGAAATAGTGTTCAATAATGGCTTTTGGGAAAATGCAAACTAAGTTTTAAAAATTTGTGGCCCAATTGTTAATGTGCTCCGCATGGTTGATGGTGACAAACCTTGTATGGGTTTTGTTTATGAAAGCCTTGATCGTTGCTAAGAGGCCATTGCAGTTGCTTTTAATAATGTGGAAGCTGATTACAAGGAGATATGGGATTTAATTGATCATAGATGGAAGATGATGCATAGTCCATTACATGCAGCGGCATGCTATTTGGACCCTAGATTGTTTGGGTTACCAAGACATAAGGATGAAGAAATCATGAATGGACTTATCCAGTCTATTGAGAAGCTAAATCCAGATCCAGAGATTGCAGGTTTGATCAGAAGTCAGTTGAGGGCATACAGGTTGGAAGAAGGATTATTTGGAACACAATCAGCAAAGTATGATAGGAGCAGAAGTGATCCAGCACTAGGTGGGAATTTTATGGTTCAGGGGCACCAGAATTGACTTATCCAGTCTATTGAGAAGCTAAATCCAGATCCAGAGGTTGCAGGTTTGATCAGAAGTGAGTTGAGGGCATACAGGTTGGAAGAAGGATTATTTGGAACACAATCAATAAAGTATGATAGGAGAAAAAGTGATCCAGCACTATGGTGGGAATTTTATGGTTCAGGGGCACCAGAATTGCAAAATTTTGCAATTCGTATCTTAAGCCAGGGAGCAAGTGCATCAGCATGTGAAAGGAATTAGAGTTCCTTTGACCACATCCATTCCAAAAAAAGAAATAGATTGTCATCTAGAAGATTAGAAGATCTTGTTTATGTTCGTAGTAACTTGCAGTTGGCATTGAAGAATGTGGCTAAAGAGTCATCCAATTCTTCTACTCCGTGGATCGATCCTGTTCCAAATGCAACAATGGATGATGTTGATTTGTACATTGATAGTGACATAAACACTGACAGGGAATTCACTGATGAATCTGGTGCTGAAGCATCTAGCGGATTCACAGCTCATACTACTCTTGATGACATAGAACTTTTTGATATAACAAGTGGGCAACAAGAACATCAAGAATAAAACTTGTGTTCCTGTTTTAGATTTCTAGTTTAGTTTTTGCATGAACAATTTTCTACATTTAAAGTTTAAACTTTTGAGTTTATATATAATTATTTCCATTGTTTGCTTGCTTCAATGATTCAATCTAACCTGAAAAGGAGTGGTGATTTTAATTTTTAGAACTGTTTTCAGCACTTGCTATTAAAGTTGACTGCTGTCATAATTTATAAATGATAAAGGTTCTTGGCAATTGGCATTGGTTATTAATTTCCAGTTTGCTAAAACTTGAAGAAACAGATTTTGGTGTTTAGTATTTACCATGAATTGTATGTTTAATTTCACAATGTTGCTGCCAGCAGCCTCATGTATGTTATGGCTTGTAAGTTTGTAACTTCTGCCACAATCTCCTGAAGGCTGAGGCACTGTTATTTTAAGATGAACATGGAGAATTCATTGAACTGCTGCTGTTATTAAGCATTGAACTGCTGTTGTTTTTCCATTCATGAGCACTATTTCATTCATTCATTCATTCATGAGCACTGTTTTTTCATTGTTGAACATGAGCACTATTTATTAAGCATTGAACTGTTGTTGTAGCCTGTTATTAAGCATTGGACTGCTGCTATAATGCTATTAAGGTGTCAAATGTTAATGCATTCATTCATCTTGGAATTATGTAACTTCCAGTCATAGATTTATATGAATTTGACTTTAAATTGATTATATATATTATATATATATATATATATATATATATATATATATTATATATATATATATATATATTTTCGAATTTCTATATGTCGAACTTTATGTCGAATTTTATTGACAAAATTTTAGTTGGCGAACTTTATTCGAATTTCATGGTCGTCGAACTCGAACTCAAACCTGGTGACTTAGGCAAGATGTGGTATATAACCATTTGTGGCATCAAGCAAAAGTGGAAAATAGCCACAAACAACAAATGGTGTACGAAGTGACTACAAATGAGTTGTTGATTTATACGAAGAGGCTTTATGTGCCTAACCAAAAATTGCTTAAAGAATTGATCTTGAATGAATATCATAAAATTCCTTATGTAGGACACCCAGGATATCAAAAATTGATTTTTGTCCTTGGAAAGGAATTCTTTTGGCCTAGTATGAAGAAAGAAGTAGCAAAATACCTAGGACATTGTTTGGAATGCCAGCTCGTAAAAGCAAACCAGCACCCAACAAGATTGCTTGAACCACTACCCATTCTAGAATGGGAGTGGGAGACAATATCTATTGATTTCATTACTGGACTGCCTAAAACAAAAAATCTAAACAAATCTATCATGGTGGTGGTAGATAAGCTGAGAAAATCTGTTCATTTCATACCTGTACAATCAACTTATAAAGCAGTACAAATTGCTAACATTTTTATGCAAAATGTTTTTAACTTGCATGGCTTACCTAAGATGATCATCTCTAACCGAAATGTAAAATTTACGTTAGCGTTTTGGAAGGCCCTATTTGAGGGATTGGCGACCCAATTACTTTCAGTCCACATATCATCCTCAAACGGATGGGTAGACGGAAAGACTAAATCAAGTTGTCGGAGATATGTTGCAAGCCTATGTAATGCAACAAACATCTAAATGGGAAGACTATTTGAATCTAGTAGAATTTTCCTACAACAATGGATACCATACATCCTTACAGATGAGCCCATTTGAAGTATTATACAGGGATAAGTGCAGGACACCTCTGAGTTGGAGCGGGCCAGATAACAAACTAATCTTGGGACCAAATATGATGGAAGAGATGGAAATTATGGTGAAAAGTGTGTGAGTTAGTTTAAAGGCTGCTCAAGACCGACAAAAGAATTTTGTTGATCAGAAAAGGAGCTTCCGAGAGTTTCAAGTAGGGGAGCACATGTGCATTCGGGTTAAGGTCAAGAAAAGCACCTTGCAATGGACTGGATGTGCTAAGCTAGCACCCCGATTCTGCGGGCCTTTCGAGATTTTAGCTCGAATCGAGCCAGTAGCATACCAACGCGCTCTACCCAGCCACATTCATGTGCACAACATTTTTCATGTTTCTTTACTTAGGAAATATATTTATGATGCTAAATATATAATAAACTAATAGGACATCTAGGTGATTCGGAAAGACGAATCTCTCAAAACAATCTATTGTAGACATACATACAAATGTATAAATATATAGATGCAGAAGTAAAAGTTAGCAGTTGAATGAATTTTTTTATGACTGAATTCTTTTATTTTGTCAAGCAAGTCGAACCGAAAGGATAATTCCTAGTAGAGACAATGGGTATACTCGATCGAAGAGAAGTAATGTTGCGCAGACGAGTTATCACCAAGTTAAAATCATGTGGCAGCATTATGGGCCCGAAGAAGCCACCAGGGAAAATGAGCAAACTATGAGGGAGGCCTATCCACAGTTGTTTCCCATATAGGAACATCGAGACGATGTTCAATCTTAGGGGGTGGAGATGTGCTTTCCCAATGTGAATATTTATTTTTACTGCCACTAAAACAAACTAGAACTGATTTGAGTTTTTAGAATTAGACATTTTGTTTTTAAATTAATTAAAAGAAATTTAGTACTGGAATATGTTAAGGAAAGAAATTGTTTTAATTCATGACATATATCTGTGATAAGGGCGATGGAAATGAGTTCTCAAGAAACAGTTGGTGGGGCAGTTACCCAACCCTAACTGCTCCTATGAAAAATCCATCCCTAAAATATCAAGAGGATGGGAGGCAAGGGCATCTGCAATCAAGGGAATGGAGGAGTAGGAAATGAGAATTTATGTGCTGTAGAGACTGACAGACAAGCAGCGGATAAGTCTGGTTAAGCTCAGATATCTGCTGCTATTCAAGACGGATTTTTTTTGAATAATTTACCAAGTTCAGGTACCTCGAGGGGAGACTGAAGGCGATGGAGTGCAAGTCTCAAGGTTGGGAGGTTAAACAAGTTATAAGATTATAGGCAATTCATCAAGTCAGATAAGTTTACATCTGGAATATCTTGCTTAATTATTATTATCAATAATTTTCTTAGAATGCAATGCTAAATTACAAGCCAGACAAGTTCAAATCTAGAATATCTTGCTTAATTATTATTAGCAGTAATTTTCTTAGAATAGAATGTTAAATTACAAGACAGACAAGTTTACATCTGGAATATCTTGCTTAATTATTATTAGCAGTAATTTTCTTAGAATAGAATGCTAAATTACAAGCGAGACAAGTTTAAATCTGGAATATCTTACTTGAATACTATCAGCATTAACTAATAAAATAAAATAATAAATTACAAACCAGATAAGTTACATCTGAAACATATTGCTTAATTACTAACAGTAGTAACCCTTAAACAAAATGCTGATCTCAAATATAGTTGCATATACAAATAGTAATTAAAGAAAACTGACTCACTAAACATATATAAACTAAAACTCGTTTAAGTTCAAGAGTCGACAACATGAGACAAAATTTTCAGAAAGTTTAAGAGATAACACTATGTATCTATTCAAAAGAATTCCCAGATAGCGGCATAAATAATGGCCCAATACTAGTAGGAAAGAACAACATCTAAGTTTCAATAAATACAAAGAACCATTTTCTTCTCAATATTAAAACAAAAACATAACTCTATTCCAATCCAACGAAATCCTCAAATCTGGGTATAAATAAACAAAACCGGAACTAATTCTTTAATTGAAAAGAAAGCAATCCGTAGCAAATTGTAAGAAATATGGCCGCAAGGCTGTAATTATCTAGGCAAAAACCTATAGCAAAAAAACAGTCTGCAAGATCAAATACATTCAAGCCAAGAAGCAGAGAAAACAGAGTATTAAATATCAGTGAGCGAAAGGGTCACTTAAAGTTATCTTCCAGTACAAACACGAAGCAAATGAGCTGCAAGTTTTGCATAAGCAATAACCGTGAATCATACATTAACCAGAGATAGAGACCGTCCTCAGAAATTACAGTTCAAGAAGAAAATGTCCTAGTTTTACATAATCAAACTCAGGTTTCGGGCCCAACCCTCATAAAACTAAAAATAACGCCTCAAAGGCTAGAGACTCGTGGTCTCATTAACAGAGAATACATGTCAACCCGCTCAACGTAGCTAAAAACTTGGAAGCTCTAAACTAGAGCAACCCCGACTCTTGCTAACATATACACGCCACATAACGATTCATGAGACTAGGGGCACGCCCTTCATTTGTTGAAAGATATACAGAACTAAGCTCATACCTATTTAAGACCAAGCTGAGTTTCGACAGCCGGAGTCAAGCCTCTCAAGTTGCACCTGCATACCCTCACAATGAGGCTAGTCAAAAAACATTGGCGACTGAATCAAACACTGCAACTCTAAATAAACAATGTCTTAGTGTTGGGTTGACTTATCCGAGTTGTCACAAAACACCTCCAGTACCCCTATAGTTGTGCCCAAAGCCATAGCAGCACACTGTAGTCAAGAAGGAAGAACAATCAAGGAGCAAAAGGCCTTCTCGAGCAGCAACGAGGATGAAAAGGAAGAAATTGGGTTCAGAGTTTTACCACAGTGAAACCCTCTACGCGTGGACATGAGCAGAAACCCTCCATCGCGAGCAAGAACAACAATAAAGACCTTTCCTGTATTCGACCAAGCATAATACTGCCAGCAGTGGCCTCCACCGTCTGATTCAACACAACAAGGATGGCCCTCGATGGGGTACAAACCTCGAAGCATCAAGGGACAGCTGTCTACCATGGAGAAGCATCCCAAGGAGGTCGTCCCCTCGTCCTGGCAAGTGGCCTCTGAATATTAAAGTCCACCATAAAGAATGTACAGTTCCACAATAGATCTAAGTCTGTGGATATTTATGACAGTACCTCGATGCGTAGAATGAGTATAGTTGGGATAGTCAATTAGGTGGTTGACAAAACCATTGATAAATGTAAACCTTGGAAATCAGAAAACCGCCTACAAATTAAGCTATGGTTGTAACAACATCCCCCCAACCCCAAATGTACTGTGAGGAGAAATGTATACAATGCTTATTGTAGTTAATAATATAGTTAATGATACATCTATAATTAGCAATTATGAATATGTTGTGATTTGTAATCATTTTCAAATTTTTTTATATGCAGACATTACATCAAAGCCCTTTGAACTTTCAGTAGCTCCCATTGAAAAAGTAACAATCCCATACAGTTCTTAAAAAACAAATTACCCACCTCTTAAGAACAATTATATATATATATATATAATATATATATATATATATATATAATTTCAGATTGCCATAAAGAAAGATATAAAAAAAAATTACAAAACAAACTCACATAAACTACCTGACCAATGTATTCACTTTGTAGATAATGTTGAGAGATTTTTGCCAAAATTCTAATGCTAGTTTGTTTTCACTGATTCAGGGTTACTATATATGAGAAATTTTCCATTTCCTCTAAATGATGAGGATTTCCCATAAATAACGGGAAGATTATGTGTGCGTGCTTTTTATATCGTTATGGTGTAGAATTTACTTTCTATGGATATGCTGAGTTAAATTAACTTTCAATGTTCTTACCAGAAACTCAAATTTATAAGAATAATGGTTTTCAAATTTACGTTATAATAATAGGTAACATAAGAAATTAATAAAAATAATCAATTATAAAAAATATTTACAATATATTTTTTTTATTTATATTTAAATTTAATTTTAAAAATATTTATTATATTATTAATTTATTGTTTTTTAAAGTAAATTATTATGATTCAGATTTATTTTTTTAAATATACTAATAAAAGGTTAAAGGATTCTAATTATTTTATTATTTCTAAAATTTAAGTTTTAATAAAACACTGTTACTATTTAATAAAACACTGTTACTATAAGATTTAACACTGTTACTATAAGATTTTTTTGTCCAAATTCTTGTAACGTTTGACAATCAGGGTAATTTTCTACCTCCGTATCTTTCTTTTAAAAAATCATTATAAACAAAATCCAAATTTCCTTTCTATATTTATTAAAAATGAATGTTAATTATTTCTCAAAATTTTGATTAATTTAAATATTCTCAAGACATAGAAAAAATCCAAATTTCCTCGCTTCTCTATATTTATTACAATATAATTACCAAATTTGAGACAGTTAAAACGAATTACTAATGGTAGTCAACGTCCTCAGTGTAAACTCCATGTACACTCCGAGTTTCCTGCTCCTCTTCGGCGTTTATGAATATATAATATATTAAGGGTAATATCAATTTGAGGAATCTCGTTTGTTTCTACTTGTCTGATTAGGTGTAATAAGAAATATATATATATTAATATATATATAATATATATATATATAATATTTCTCGCGTATAGCTTTTCATTTTGAATACACCATGGCTGGTTGATTTTGTTGTTACAACTTTAGAAATAGAGGCGTAGAAGCAACCAACGTTATTCATCGTATAATCGTAGAGGTGGAACCCATCGCGATGGACAAGCACGAGAAATAATCATGTTACGAAGTAGATAACAAGCCGGACAAGCGAGAAATGGGGTTGCTATGCCCTTGGACAAGGGTTTGAACTGCATACGAGTCCAGGAGTCCCTGAGAAAAGGGGGCTCGACAGCAGAACCCTACGGGCCGTAGTCAACCTTGCGAGAGAGGAAACCCTCCTGGTTGTGAAACCCTGGAGTTTGCAACAGAGAACAATCTCAAGAAAGAAAATTGAGGAAAGCAAAGTTACATTGAACCTGTGTAGCAGACCCCGCTATTTACAACAGAAAACGCACACAGTAAGAAATAGACCAGAACCCTATTGCGTTTATTGAAGGACTTTGTATCGAACATTCAAGCTATAAATAACGAACAGAGTTCGGTGCTGGCCGAGACCACATTTCAAACTTAAAATTCATAACCATTTTCGACGCAAATATTCCTTTAAATTCTAAACAGTTCCAACATATTGTTCATACAAGATTCAACGAGGAACCGAGCATTTACATCACAGGTTTTTTTTTCCAGAAGACTACCGAATGACCCAAACCCAGAACTGTAAATACTTATAACAGAAAACAAGTCGATTCAAGCAGATAATGTTTTCTACTGCGTGCCAGAATATCCATATCAAGTAGCAGAGCAATAGACAGTTACAAATCTGGAAACCCTCAATTGTCACAAAATCTAACAGCAAGAGAACTACTCAGTTCAGAGCAGAATTAAGCTCTGGGGTATTAACGGAGTTGAAGCCACATCCTGCTTATATATATACAATTTGAGAAAAAACCTTTAAAAGCCCTAACCTTTATTAGTCTGAAAAACTGACAGTGAGGCGAACATCATATAAATTGCAGAGAGCCATAACCACGCTCTAGGCTTTCACTCTCTAGGCAGGGTCAGTTCTCACCGGTAACCGGTGAAGTCCGTCGCTGTAGATGCGTCGCCCCCACCAAGTACGTCGAGCTAAAACCGAACCCAACAACCTGCATTGTATTTCAATTCCACAGGAAATCGATTAGAGTATCCAGTAAGACTCGTAACGCCTTCAGCTACGAATGATAAGGAAAAAAAAAGATGAACCAGCTGGCGAAAAAAGTACAACTTACCTGTAAATAATTTGGACCACTGCCAAACCATGAGGTTGGAACGGAGCAGACTTCATCAAGGAATTTCTGAACAACCAAAGAACAGAGCTGTTGAAGGAATGGCTGCATCAAAGCAGGCTCCGCGGGAGCGCTGCATAGCCAAATGAAATCAATCCCTTCCCAATTCGGAAAAGAGGAAACCCCGAGAAAGGCGCCACCGTCGGATCGCGCGAGATGAACTGCACCGTCGATTAGGGTGGGGTTTCCGAGTGACGGTCCGCCCAAGCCATGTACAGGACAGCGCAGGCGGAATTAACATCACGCTTATTTGGCATGGCTTGCCACGTGACGGCAGCGGCATGAAACCAAACAGTGTGGTTCACAAACCATAAACCAAACCTCTGACATTAAAAACGCCATTTAATGACACCGGTACCGCTCTAATAACAGTAAATTTTAGAGCTGCGTAAAAACCAAGAAATGGGTTACCGTAGACCAGCGTAGTAACACACAGTAACTTCCTTTTTATGCGGTTGTAAATTTAAATTTTTTTAAGGTGGAGACATTACACCTTACCATAAATTATTAGTTCAAATCCACTTATAACGTTATTTTAAAGAAAATAGATACTCTAATATAATATAAAAAATAAAAATAGATTTCTCTAATAAATATAAAAAAAAATAAAAAACAAAAAATAATAAAAATAGATTCCTTTACTTAAAAAAAAAAATTCCTCTACTATAATATAAAAAATAAAAATAAAATTCTTTTAATAAAATATAAAAAATAAAAATAGATTCATCTAAAAAAATTATAATACGATTAATTTAAATATTTGACCAAAATTTTCTTTACCATAAATTATTAATTTAAATTCACTTTATGATTATCATACATTATCAAAGCACTCTTTACCATAAATCATTCGCTCAAATCCACTTTATTATGGTCCATTAAAGAAAATAAAAACTCCAAATTTCTCAATAGTTTCTATATTTGTCGAAATAATAATTTACTATTTAACAAACATCCAAATATAACAATGGCTACAATTTTTTTTAATCTATTCAACTTCATCATTTATAGTTAAAATACATTCATATTAACACACAGAAATATTTTTTATTAATATCTAGAATATAGTTCAAGTAAATTTTAAGTTTTAGATAATTTTGATAAAGTTGTTTAAAAATAAAATTTTAGATTAATAATAAATAAATATATACTATTATTATAATTATAATTAAAAATATTAACGTAGTTGATATAGCTGAAGATTTTATATAATATAATTAAAAATTATTGCAAAGACGAAAATTAAGCATGTATAAAAAGGTTATGGGTCTATTTTAACTTAAAATCTTTTTTTTTTATAAATGAATGTTATAAATAATAATTAGAAATTTATCATGAAGGAACTTATTAGAATTGGAATAATCTCAAATCCTCAAGAAATTGGTAGGTGGGAGTCATGAATATAAATTTATTAAAAATAATGGACCATTTTGCTAAATAAAAATTGTTTATATATAAATGAATGTTATAAATAATAATTAGGAACTCATCATGGAGGAACTTATTAGAATTGGAATAATGTTAGATCTTAGACTTTTTTTTATCCATATTGCAAGTGAGGATGGGATGGGATTCCTCTATGAAAGCCAAGAATTGCTCGGAATCTGGGTAAACAAAATTTAAAAAATCTTGTAGAGTCAGTGTTTGAATCACGTTTTTGATGGTGGAAATGGATTCAGCACCATCAAAAACTTCTAAGGCCCCTAATTTATGAAGTTTGGCCATTTTTACTTGGATTTACAAAAATCTCTGCCAGATTTTTCAAAATATGACCGGGATTCCACAACTTTTAGGAAAAAAAACATAATTGTTAGACTACAATGTGAGGATGTTTTTTGGATTAATCACACTAATGTGGTTCATCTCAAATCCCAAGGAAATTAGTGGGTGGGGAGCCACATGGCACTAATCTAATTTTTTAAATTTTTCAAAAGACAATGCAACTTAACAAACTTTTTAATACACTACAACACTTGATAAACATTAAGACTAAGCATATGATGAGCATATTCCATTGAAAATCAATCTAGGCCCTCAATTAAAAATATTAAAAAAAGTCATCAAATCCTCATCAAACTTAAATTGAAATAAAAACTTTCAACAATAAATTATCAAATCAATTTCAATTTATCATTATTATTTAAAAAAAAAAATCAAATTTCTCAACATTTCTATATTTATCAAATAATAATTTACTATTTAACCAACATCCAAATATAAGGATGGTTCTATTTTAAATTTAAAAATAGTTTTAGAAGTGTTGTTATTTAAAAGTTCTTTTTGTCTCTTGGTTCACTATTCAAATAAATTAAAGCAAATTTTAAGAATGAAATTGTTCTTGAAGTGAACTTTGGGTTTAATCTAATCAATCTGAGTATTACAAATTAAATATTAATTAACTTTTTAAAAATATACATTTAAAAATTTATATATTTCTATAAAATTTTGGTTGTTAACTAATTTTTTTTCATAAAATTTAGGTGAACCACTTTTATAAAATAATGGAAATATGTAAAAAAAAAAATTGGCCAAAAACATGGAATTTGAGATTAGGAGAAATTTAGCCCTTAAAATGTTCTTATCAAATAACATATATAAGTATGGGGAATGGATCGGACATATAAAACTACCTAAGAAGAAATTGTGTTTCTAGGTCAAATGCTAAGAAGAAATTGTGTTTCTAGGTCAAATGAAGAATTAGCCCCTAAAATTTTCCATGGCGACAACTGACATGACATAAGTATAACTACAACCCAAAATGATGTTATAGTCTAGGGGAGCATCAATGACCTCAATGTCAATACATAAAATCTTGTCGGCAATTGTGACTAGGCAAGGGGATGTGAAGGATGGCCATGCCATGCCCGAATAGTGATGGTGAACGGGGATAGGTTAGTGCAACCAATTTGCTTCCAAACATTGGCAGCCATCACACAGGTGGAGGCACCT
Source organism: Pinus taeda (assembly GCA_000404065.3). Lineage (NCBI taxonomy): Eukaryota > Viridiplantae > Streptophyta > Pinopsida > Pinales > Pinaceae > Pinus > Pinus taeda. The sequence goes on from APFE030009015.1 coordinate 130,040, forward strand.
TCATCAATGATACATCGCTGAACAATGGCGTTTCTGATGAAGATTGGTATTTGAAATGAAATGGAGGAAGGCAGGGGAGGATTTTTTTACTTTTCAACATGAAAGAAAATCATCTGATCGTCTTGAGGATCCACGACACCCAAACCGGATAGCAAAGCTTTCCATTGGGAGGGGCACATCTGGAGGACTTCTAGCATTGACATGGCAGCAGGAGATTGTGCCAAGTCATCTACTATGCTATATGTATGGGCAGCTTCGGTAGAAGCAGTATTTCGGCGTAACAGACCTTTAGGGATCTTAGGAATAACCTCAACCTTCATCTGAGAGATATGTAAGGTATCGTTTGGTGACGATAGAGGTTGGGTGGAAACTTTGGGTTGGGACTCAATGGCAAACTTAGCGGATGGATTGGGGTATTGACGCGATTGTGTCTGAAGGTTGACCTACTAGGTATTAACATCATCGTAATTCATCATAAGAATATGATAATCATGGTGACTAGATGGTGGAGTTGGTTGAGCTACCTGACCTTGTGTAGGTTGGGTAGCTATATATCCTTGGTGAGGGAAAGGATTGGTAGGCACTGCCAGTTGAGATGAAGCAGGAGGGGGAGGAGGAGCGGTTGGCTACGATCCTCGATAAGTTGCTTGAGCATCCCATACTTGCAACATCTATGGTAAAAGAGGACACTAATGGGTATAATGACCATAAACCCTGCAACATGCACATCGTTTGTTCGTACAAAGACCCTTGTTTTGCTTGGTTTGACCACCCTGTTGCTAGGTTGCAGGATTAGGTTGAGGATCTGAGGGGCATTGGGTGGAGGACCCTAGTTGCCTTGATTACCCTGAGACTGTTGGTTCTTATTAACCTTCGCTTTGATCCTTTTCTTGGGGTTAGGGGGATTGGGTCCACTCTATTGAGCATACACTTGACCTTGTGAAGGAGGTGCATGTTGTGGCAGAGGGGGAGCAATCACGGGGGGTTGGGGAATTATTGTCGAAGGGGATGGAGCATTAGTTAGTGTATACTGATAATAATGAGATGGGGAAACATTGGGATAAACAGGTGGTGCAACAACTAGCCCTGACATATTTTGATGCAGATGAGGATATGCATATGGAATGTTGGGACCTAGATAAGGTTTATCTAATGGAGGATTGGGGTAGGGATAATTGTAAGTGGAACTGGTCGCTCCCTGAGGTGGACCATAAATCGTCGAAGGTGGATCATATGGTTGGTGGCATGAAATGGTTCTAACTATTCCATTTGCGACATGAGATTCCCTCATTGCATTGGCAACACCAGGCCAAGGCAGATCGAGGATGACAATGTAAACATAACCTAATTGGTCTTGCAAGAAAGAAGTTCTTATCTTTCCTAGATGGATTCAGTGGTTATAATCAGATCCAGATCAACCTAGAGGACAAAGATAAAACCACCTTCACTTGTCCTTGGGGTACCTTTTCTTATAGGGTCCTTCCTTTCAGATTATGTAATGCCCCTGCCACTTTTCAAAGGGCAGTTCTGAGCATATTTGTTGATCTAGTCCATGAATATGTAGAGATATACATGGATGATTTCACTACCTATGTGTGTGACTTCCTGGAGGCTCTCTCTAACTTGGGGAAAGTACTAAAGAAGTGCATTGAAATGAACCTATCGGTTAGTCTCTAGAAGTGTGAATTCTTGATGAATGCAGGGACCATTTTGGGTCATTCAATATCCTAGGAAGAAATACAAGTGTGTTGGGAATCACGATTTCTGTTAAACCAAAACCCACAGGTGTTAGTCAACAATCACATCGTCAGAGATAAGGATCCACGAGATGTTGTTATTCCATGTCGCGAAACACGCGAGGACCATTGGTTTATCCAATGTCCAACAATCTTCCCCCCAATGCGAGTCGAGTGTGTATCGAACTTGTAACCTACGATTTGATACCACTTGTTGGGAATCACGATTATCGTTAAACCAAAACCCACAGTTGTTAGTCAACAATTGCATCGTCAGAGATAAGGATCCACGAGAGGCAGTTAGTCCATGTCGCAAAACACACAAGGAGCATTGGTTTATAAAATGTCCAATAAAGTGGACCCAAATAAAATGGCTATCATAAAAAGGGTCCCTACTCCTCAAAAGAAGAGGGACGTCAGGAGTTTTTTAGGCCAAGTTGGATATTATAGGAGGTTTATCATGGACTTCAACAAAGTAGCCTCACCATTATTTGGACTGCTGGCCAAGGAATCTAGATTTTTCTAGTTAGATAGTTGCCAAGAGGCCCTAGAGATCTTAAAGGACAAGTTGACTACTGTACCCATAGTTGGAGGTCCAAATTGGGCTCTCCCTTTCCACATCCATGCTGATGCATCCGACAAATATGTAGGAGTAGCTCTAGGCCAGATATATGACAAGTTTCCTTATGCCATTTACTTCATTAGAAAAATAATGTCTAAGGCTGAACTGAATTACGCTATGATTAAGAAGGAACACCTAGTTGTTGTCCATTCCTTGAATAAATTCGGACACTACATCAATGGTTATAAAAACTTTGTGCGTATAGTTGGGTGATTTAATGGTTAGTTAAATCCCTGTCATTTAATTTTTCAGCCTGGGGTTTCATAAACTAACGATGTATATGTACTAGGTGGTTATATTTTAGATTATATTAATCTAAATGCAATTAAAACTAAAAATTAAATCAATCTAATCTAATCAAATCCACAAAAAACATACAAAAACTAAAAGCACACTTTCATAGATGAAAATCACACCACACTTATGGAATTGAAAGAACTCTTACTGAAAGGAAATCACACTCACACTTGCATAATTGAAAGTGCACTTGCATTAAAAGAAATAAAATAACAAAACTATATTTTACCAATGTACAAATATTTTCAAACTATGGTTGATGGGGGCCCTCCATTCCTCAGCAAGCACACCAAACTACCATCACATCTTCAAAGTAACAATATGTTGGAGAATCTTGGACTAAACTATTTTGTTGATTGGAAGAATAGAATATATATATATATATATATGTGTGTGTGTGTGTGTGTGTTTCTTTTGAAAGATGCACCCCTATTTATACAAAAATTAAGGATGACTAATCAATAAATGCAGATCCCTCAAATCTCTCCTAAATCTACACTTATCTCATGTGGTTACAACCAATCTCCTAAAAATGTGAGATACATATCCTCTCAAAATCCTCTCATCCATGATTCTTCTCCTTTGAATATGCATAGATGACAATCCTCATCTTCTATAATTACTCCACAAATCTTCATGAGTTGGAACTTGAAATTTGAATCTGTAGTTAGGAGGCCAAGTAGGACCCTTCTAGAAGCTCCAAGTAGGCTTACAATATCACAAAACAAATACCACTTTCATGTATATATATTTTTTTGCTAAAGCAAGAGTCGTACCTTCTATTCATTATTAACAAACACATAAGTTACATATAATACAACTACCCAAAGAGACCTGAGGGACATAAAAACAACAATCCACTCAGCACTTGGGTACCAAGGCAAAAGACAAACGGTCCAAGGGCCCAAAAACTTAACTGCGAGACCTCCAAAAAACAAACCAATGCCTAAACTACCTGAACTGTTTATAAACATCTGTCTGATGAGACGCATATCGAAACTGAAAAAGGCATATTTTTGAATCCCAAAACGAACCCAATGAAAAATAGAAATCATACAAAATAGATTTCGGGTCCGAATGGTGGAGAAAACTTTGCTCATGTAATCCGCCTGAAATCTACCGATTCTGACCTCGCGGCTCAACATGCCCGGAAGATGACAGTTAATCTTGACCCAAAATTTAGATAACCCAAAATTGCAACCCGCCCCCAGGAGCCCGCAAGATATTCCGCCTGTCAGACCTCAGAAGAGTCCCTTTGATCTAAGCCATTCATTCCGACGCCTAAACCAATGGTTAAGGAAGATATCGCACAACAAAGACGACCAAGATTTAACGGGCCGTCCCACCAAGCTACATGAATAATCATGACCGTTGATCCATACAGAGAGATCCAACGATAGAGAATCAAATCGCACTGCACAAGTTAACTAGGTGTTAGTATGCGATGGAGGGCGGTTTTCCAAACCCTCACTCTGCCACGTGTAGGATAATGGATGGGATCGCTGCAAAATCCTTAAAACCATTTTCCACTTAAGAGCGGTGCGATCATCCAAATACCGCGGAAGGAGCGGTTTTCCTCTCTGAGGCCCAAAAATGCGAAGATTTCGGCTACCGGTAAAACAAGGATTCCTTCTACTTCTGCTCGATTTTATTGCTTGAGCCTGCATCCTAGAGAAGAAGAGAGGCACACCATTAATTAAGGAACTATAGTGGCCGCGGCGCTCCCCCGGATGAATAGTAAAGGCCATCTCGCTGACACCAGGGTATCTAGCGACTATTCGTGTTCGTCCCCCCACCAAAGACCTATTTGCTAGAAATTGATGACACATACGAAGGCCAAAAGGTTAAGAGCTTGCCTCCATGGCTTTGTGTCTGAACACTCTCCTATCTTCTTCCTCTTGCTCATAGCAAAGAGTTCTCTATCTGCTTTGTCGCAACTCCTGCCACTCCATCGAAACCTTGACCTCTGTACTGTTGACCCCCTAATTGGCGAGAAGATCCGCTAGCTTGTTGGCTTTTCTGTGAACATGATGGAAGCTGACAGTGCGCAGGTTTTGTAGGTGATCCTAAATTCTCTAGAAAACCTTGATTAATTTTCAGTGTTTGGAGACTTTCTCCGGCGTTGTTCCACTATTTATTCTTTTCACTGAGTGAATTACTAGTTCCAAGTCCACTTCTATTATCACATTGCAGCAATTATCCTGACTTAGAAAATCCAGGCATTGCTCCAAAGCCATTAGCTCCGCCATGTTATTGGTAGTTGTTCCTAGGTGACAATGCAAGATGAAGATAATACTTCCCTTGGCATCCTTAAGGACTCCTCCATACCCTGCAGTTCCCGGGTTTCCTTTTGATGCTCCATCAATGTTGTATTTTAGATATCCTTCTGGGGGAGGACGTCAAAAATCCTTCTCCATGTCCCTTACTGTAACCTTCCTATTAAGACCTTGAGGAGTTAGTCCCTGCAGCCCCAACTGTTTGAGAATTTTCCCATCCATATCTGAGGGAGGATTATTAGGGTGGTTGCAAACAGTGGTACCCACTGTCTCCTTAAGTTGTTTCAGGATTGTCTCAAACAGGTGATATGGGGGATTTTTTTCCTCCCTGAATGTTCCTTTGTTCCTCTCCTTCCAAACATTCCATATAATGAAGCTTGGTGTAAGGGCCGGCTATGTTGAGAATTTCATAGTCTGAAAAATTTCCCCTCCAACTATTGAAGGTATTGATGATGCTCCCTCTGTCCCTATCGAATTGTGAAAGATTTTGGCAAATATGTCCCATAACCAGGAGGTGAAAATGCAGTTGTTGAGTAGATGCTCCATTGTTTCTTCTTGCTCCCCACAGAGTAGGCATCTAGAAGGCCCCATAACACCCCTCTTCCTAATGTTGTCCCAAGTCAGGATTTTCCTGTGGTAAACCAACCACATGAAGAGTTTAATTTTCATCCACCCTTGGTGCCTCCAAATTTTCTGCTAGATTTTGTCCAAAACCTAGGGATCCAGTTCAAGGAGAATGCCTTTTGCTTCTTTAAGATTAAAGGTGCCCTCTTTATTAATGCTCCATCTTAGTTGGTCTTGTCCCTCTAAAACTAAGATCATCCTTTGTTCCACCATTTTCCTTAGCTCCTATGATTTTGTTTTCAAGGGGTTGTTATTTCTGCAATCAATGTTTATCCAGATTCTCCATTTCTCCATCTGCTGAGTATTATCCTAGAAGTCCTTTACTTTAATTAATCCTTGTGAATTTGTCTCATGTTTAAGGTCGAGGAAGTCTTCTTTTAACAGTATTGGTTCTTGTTGCCACTTATCTTCCCAAAAAAGAGCTAGATTCCTTTCTCTGATCTCCCATAAACTATTTTCTTAAACTAATCTTCTGTTTTCCCAGGCTTTGTTCCAACTGTGTGAGCCCTTAATATTACCTGACATTCTTATGAGATCACCAGTTTGCCAGAATCTTGCATATTTTTCTTTCCATATATTTGCCCATTGGGTTTCTGGATTCTGAACCCAGTGCCACCAAAATTTGGCCCCTAAAACCTTGTTGAGTATTTCCTGATCATCCAAGTCGAGCCCTCCATGGTTTTTGGGTCTGCAAATTTTTTCCCAAGATACTAAGGCCCATTTCTTCTTCATCTCCTCCTTACCCCAAAGGAAGTTTCGTTGTATATTTCTGAATTGTTGTAGGACTCCTTTTGGAGCTGGGAGGGCAAATAACATAAAAATAGGGATGGCTTGCAGAACAGCTTTTGTGAGAACCAACCTGCTTGCAAGACTTAAAGATCTGAAGGTCCATTTACTAACTTTATCCTACAACTTATTAATCAAGGGTTCCCAAATGCTTTTGAGTATTGGTTTAGTAGTTAGAGGGACTCCCAAATATTTTGAGGGAAGGGAATCCCTTTGAAAGCCAAGAATTCTGGAAATGTTCCTTTGAATCACAATATTGGTATTAAAGAAAAAGATTTTTGATTTGGAGAGATTAAATTCCATACATGTGGCCATGGCAAATACGTTCAGGATTTGTTTATATGTTGTAGCTTCTTTGACTATGGGGACTCCTTGTAGCATTGTATTGTCTACAAAGTGTTGATGTGTTAGAGCCTGACCATTCTCAGTTAGTTGAAGGCCATTAATCTTACCTATTACTTTAGCATGCTTGATGGACCTACCAAGTCCTTCCATCATAAGAATGAAAAGAAATGGGGAGAGTGGGTCTCCTTGTTTGAGGCCTCTAGAAGGACTAAAAATCTCAGAGGGAGAACCATTCACCATAAAAGAGAGGCTGGAGGAAGTAACTACGGCCATCACCCACCTGACCCAATTATGATCAAAACTAAAAGCAATAAGTACCCTCTTCATATAGGTCCAATTTACCTTATCATAAGCTTTGGCTATATCTAATTGCATGAGCATTCCAGCCTGCCTTTTACTACTTAACGAGTCAACCACCTCTTGTGCTTGAATGATGTTGTCTAATATTTGTCTACCTTCCACATAACCGGATTGTTCCCCTGAAACTAGGGTAGGAAGCAGAGGTTTAAGTCTATTAGCCACTATTTTGGATATTATCTTGTAAACCACATTGCATAGAGCTATGGGTCTAAACTTATCCAGTGTTTGAGCAATGTCCTGCTTAGGGATAAGGGAGATAAGGAGGTATTGAGCACTTTCAAAATAGTTCTATTCAACCTAGAATCCTCCACTACATTCAAAATTTCCTGCTTAACAATATTCCAGCATGCTTTAAAAAAATCGACATTAAAACCATCCGGGCCTAGTGCTTTTCCATTCTGCATTTCTTTGAGGACATCATCTACCTCCTTTTCAGAAACTGGCCTATTTAGATTCAAATTGTCCTCTCTGCATACCATCTTTGGTATGTTTTTAGTTATCTCCCTGATGGATTGTTCTGTATCTGAATTGTTTTCCTGAGTAATGCTTCAGAAGTGCTAAACTAACACATCTTCAATGTTCTTATGGGAGGTGAGAAGATTCCCTTCTTCATTCTTAATTTAAGATATTCTGTTGTGCATTCTATTCGCCATGGTGGATCTGTGAAAAAATTTCATGTTACGCTCCCCTTCTTTTAGCCATTGAATTGTAGACTTTTGTCTCCAAAAAAATTCCTCTTATTTACACAGATTATCCCATTCTTAATGATATTTATCCACTTGGTTACTTTTGACTCTATCAAAACCATCCTTGATAAGAGCTTGGTTGAGAACCTTCATTTTGTTTTCAACAGATTTTTTCTCCACAAAAATATTGCCAAAATCATTTATGTTCCAATCCTTTAGTCTGAGTTTGATATGCTTTAATCTTTTATGAAGAAGAAACATTATTGTCCCCTGAATCTGTAAATCTTCTGACCACCATTCTTTAATATTTTTGAATAAATATGGATGGGAGAGCCAGATATTTTCAAATCTGAGAGGTTTGTTTCTGAGAATGCCCATACCTTTGATCTCCAGTTGAATCGGCCAATGATCTGAGCCTCCAAAGGGGAGAACTTCTGCTATTATTTCCTTATTTGTTGGCATCAGATCCTCTGAGATCATGAATCTGTCTAACTTTGAGGCTACCTGAGACTCTCCTCCTCTTTTATTATTCCAAGTAAAGAGGCCAGTGTTCGTTTCAGTATCTACAAGGTTCATATTGTCTATAAAGGTTTGAAACTCTAAAGAGTCTTTACTTCGAATTTTGATTCCTCCTTTTTTCTCCGAAAGAGATTTTATCATGTTGAAATACCCTCCCATGATTCAAGGTATTCCTGCATTTCTGTCCCTAAGATACATCAACAAGCCTAGAAACTTGAGTTTGTCATCTATTCTTTGAGGGCCATAAACATTTGCGACCAGATAGGTGTACCTGTCTCCTACAGGTTGAATAACGATCGATAGATAGTTCCAGGTAGCCTCAACATCTATGATGCTAATTTTTTTAGGGTTCCAAACAGGAGAATTCCCCCCCGCTGAATCCTCTGCTTTAACTTCTAGAAACTCAAATCTACTGAGCCATTTACTGTGGATTTGTCTTAATTTTTGAATGGAACATTTTGTTTCTTGGATAAAGATAATGTTCGGCATTTCTTGTTTCATCCTATTACTAAGAATTCTCTGCTTTCTCTTACTTCCTAGTTCTCTGATATTCCAAGATGAAAACTTCATAATTAAAGATTTGTAAAGGAATAGTTGGCTAGATCTTTCATCTTACCTAAATATATCATTAGCTTGCCACATTCCTTCAAGAGTTCATTCTGCTTTTTCCTGCCTCTTTTCTTAACTGGGTTTCTTGTTGCTAGTCCCAGAGTTGTTTTCATTATCTTCATCCCTCCGTTATCCTGCTTATCTATATTTTTTCGTTTCTCCAACGCATTAGCCTGTGTTTTCCATAAAAACAGCTATTGTATTCTATTGAGCTCTTCTTGAGGTACCAAATCCATTCCTCCCGTAGCTCCCTGAATCAAGAACCCTTCCAGATCTGGGTTTTCTTTATCAAGAATCTCTTGTAGTTCATGGTCCTCCACGTCCATTTCACTTTGGGTCATCTCCTGATCCATCTCAAGTTCTGTATCACTCATCATGGTTTCTTTCTGATAATCAGTTTCCTGAGTTTGGTCACGTTCTTCTTCTTTTTTCTTTTCCCTAGGATTTCCTTCCATTGCTTGATCTTCCTTTGTGATCTCGTTGTCTTCCTCAAGAACTTGGAACTTACTTTGACTAACCTTTAGCCCTTCACCTTGATGTAGCTTTGGTCGTCTCTTGCCGCCTTTTCCTCGATTCACCACTTTATGGTAGCCATCTGTTTCCCTTGCTATGTTGGCCTTGCTGTTATTTACCAATTTACCGAGTGGACAGTCTCTAAATAGATGCCCATGTTCATGACATCTACGATATCTGAATGGAATATGCTCATAGTCTACTGTTTGCACCCATTCTTCATCAAAAACTTCCAGGATCACTTCATCTGGTAGATCTCCTGATAGATCCATTTCCACACATATCCTAGCAAAGGAAGTGTATTTCCCTCTTCTTGTGGCTTCAGAAGCTTTAACAAAACGACCTAATTTATTGCCTATGGCTGATAACGATTCATTTTGCCAGTAATCAAGAGGTAAAGAATAGAGTCTTACCCAGACCAGTACAGAAGTAAAAGTCTCACGTTCCGGGACAAAATTCATCATCCAAGGCCTCATGTAGAGTCCCGTTGCTGCATAGAAGTAGGGTCCTCCTTCAAATACTCTGTCCTTGTCTTCAATATTCGTGAACACCACAGTAAAGAATCCTTTGACCCAAGATGAAGGTCAATGCTCCCTTTAGGTTTCCAGTGATATTTGATCCATGTCTGTAATGCTTTTTCAGTGGGCCATAGTCCCATGAACTTATAGATAATAGCATATGTCCACATGTGATCCCTGTGGGCCTATAGAGCAGGGTCGTTTAAAATAACTTTGGATGTGAACTCAGCGTTGGGTTTGTAGGGTCCCTTTTGTTTCTTGTCTTTGGTTCCCTGTTTTTTGTCTTCTACCTCCTTGTCCTTTGTGCCATTGATTTCCTTATTATTGGCTTCTACTGTCTCCTCCTCCATATTTCTTTCCCCTTCCTCTAAAGTACCTCTAGCATTTTCTAGAGGTTTCTTAACTCTACTAACAACGGCCTCCTTGAAGGAGGGAGCAACTCTCCCTCTTCTGCGACCATCCATGAGGAACACTATCTGCAACTCGCTGAAACCCTAGAAGTTCGCCTTCGCTGTTCTCTGCCTTGCTCTATCGAGATGAAAATGGCTATCCACCACTTTCATGCATATATGAAAACATGTTAATTTTATAACATTTAATCACAAATTCACTTAAAATACTTAAAATAAATGACTTTCAAAAATATAATGTTAAACCCATATGATCATGAAAGTGGTTACTTAATGTAGGGTTATGTAGTTACAGAGTTACAAAATGAGGGTAAAATGATGGACATTAAGGTGAAAGTGGATGAAATTTTTGAGGCGCAACACATACTGACCATGCCGATATCAAGTAATCAATGAACAAGTGTGATGTGAATGCTAGAGTTATTAAATGACGAGATCTTTGATCTAAAGCTAAGTTTAAGGATATTTTGACACTTTGCGTTTTGAGCCTAATTTTGAGCACTAATCACTCCTCCCCACTAGAAGTCTTTTGGACCCCAATAGGATCACTTTCAATTGTCCAACAGGTGAGGGTACGGTTCCCTCACCTTTCCAACCTCCAACCATTTGGCTTTTAAAGTATTTGTACCCTTGAGCCCCACTCAAAGATAGCCGGTACTTCCCATTTTTTATGTCCTTGTTCTTCTATCAAGTATAGTGTCTTGCTAAAGCTCATCAAGGAATTCATGAGAAAATATTTCAATAGATGGAATTTGAATATTCTCTCCTTTATCTTCAATAAAAGGAGGCTCATACAACCTTAAATTCTCAACATTAACAACAACATAAATTTGCATATATGAAGGCAAATCCAACCTGAAGGCATTGTTACCAATCTTTTCCAAAATTTTGAATAGACCATATCTAATTGGTTTTAGCTTTTTAACTTCTTCTTGGAGCCTCTCTTTATTAATTTGCAGCCAAAATCCATCACCAACTTCGAACTTTTGATCTTAACGATGCTTATCGTGCCTTTCTTTGTACTTGCCTTGGAATTTCGCAAGTTTTTCTTGAACCTTTTGGTGTACTAATTGGATTTGTTCAATGAAATTTCTTTTTTTGTCTATGTCTATGACCTTCAATAACAACATCTTTGCCAAAAATAAAATCCAAATGGGATTTAGGCAAGTATCCTAAGCATGCCTCAAATGGCGAAGTTTGAGTTGAAGAGTGCTTGGCTCGGTTGTAAGCATGTTGAATATAGTGAAAATGTTCATCCCACAACTCGGGATGCTTGTTGCAATACCCACGAAGAAGATGTATCATTGTTCTGTTCACCACTTCTCTTTGACCATCTGTTTGTGGATGAAAACCTATACTCTTTTTCAATTTGGTGTCCATGAATCCCCACAAAATTGACCAAAAATTACCAACAAAGTGAGACTCTCGATCACTAACAATGGATGTGGGCAATCCAAAATGCACCCAAACATTCTGAAAGAATAAATGAGCAGTTCATTCACTTGTAACTTTCTTTTTACATGGCATCAAAATACACATTTTCCTAAACCTATCCACGCTTACATACAAATAATCATGACCTCTTTTTGACAATGGAAGACCTCCTACAAAATCCATGGAAACACTCTCCCGCGGTCGTGAAGGAATTGAAAGTGGTGTGTACAATCCTAACTTCCTATTGCTAGGCTTACTGTAATGAACATCCTTTAATAAAATGAGACACACTTTCAAGCATACGAGGCCAATAACAATACCTCTGTATATGTGCCACCATCTTACTTACACCGAAATGACCAGCAATAAGAGAAGTATGTGCCTCTCTTATGATGTTAACTCTTTCTCCCTGTGGAATACAAATCTTTCCAAGATGGTACAACAAGTTATCATGCAAATGATATTCCAATTCCGCTACCTGGTTACCTTGACTCAAGCTTGCATAAACATCTTTAAATTCATTATCTAATGCATATTGCTCAATATAACTTTCATGTAAAAAAATTATGCTTGAGTAAAGTAGTTGCACTAACAATAGGACTAGAAAGCATATCAACAACTTTATTGTAGATACCTTTCTTATACTTGATTACCAAGTGGAATTGTTGAAGAAAACCCATCCATCAGAAGTGCCTTGATTGTTGCAACTTTGATTGTGATTGCAGGTATTGAAATGGTTGATGATCAGTGTGAATGATTGTTTCCTTACCCATCAAGTAGTGTTTCCATTTTTTCACACTTTGCACAAGTGGATACAATTCCTTGTCATATGTAGGATAGTTAATCATTTAACTATTAAAAGTTTATGAATGAAAACATATAGTCTTACCATGTTGCATGAGGATTGCACCCATAATGTAGTCACTAGCATCAGTCTAAATCTCAAACGACTATCTCAAGTCTGGAAGTGAAAGTACTAGAGTTGTACTGATCTTTTCCTTCAATGCATCAGAGCCCTTTTGATGTTTTCCTCCCCACTGAAAAACCTTTTTCACGTTTGTCAACGCATGCAAAGGAGTTGTTATAAGAGAAAAATTAGCAATGAATTTCCTCCAATATTGGGCTTCTCCAAAAAAAATTCTTACCTCCATAACTGTCTTGGATCTTGGACAATTCACAATGACATAAACCTTGGAGGGATCTATTTTCAACCCACCTCCTCCAACAATACAACCCAGGTAAACTAACGAATTTTTTCCAAATTCGCACTTTGACATCTCAAGATATAATTGTTCTTCTTTTAAGACATCAAGTACTTTTCTTACATGCATGACATGTTCATCATAAGATTTACTGAAAATTAAGATGCCATCTAAGTAGACTATGGCAAACTCATCAAGAAATGGCCTCAGTACATCATTCATCACACGCATGAATGTAGCGGGAGCATTACATAAACCAAACGCCATAACTAGCCATTCAAACAAACCCTGTTTTGTTTTGAATGAGGTCTTCCAAATGTCTGCTTCAACTATTCTAATTTGATGGTAGCCACTTCTTAAGTCCAACTTAGTAAAAATATTTTTCATCTTTCAATTGATCAAGTAAATCATCTATTATGGGCAGTGGGTAACGGTTCTTTACCGTAATTTTGTTCAATACACGAAAGTCCACACACATGTGCAATGTTCCATCCTTCTTTGGAACCAAGACAATAGGTGAACCACATGACGAGGAAGATGGTCTAATGATCCCTTTGTTTAACAACTCTTGAATTTTCTTCTTAGTTTCTGCACTTTCCATCCCTGACATCTTGTACATGCCAATGTTAGGAAGAGGACAATCTTGTTGTAATTGTATCCCATGTTAGATTCCTCTCTTGGGAGGTAATCCCTTTGGTTCCTGAAACATCTCATCATATTGGTTAGCTACGTCAACCAATTCAGATTTGAAATTTGAATCACAATCTTTAAAAGCTTAATTATCAACATCATCGTTGGGTTTGATCATTAGAAGCACAAAAAACTTGATCTAATTCACTTGTCTTTTCATCTTCCCTGCATTAACAAGCGAAAGATTTATTTTCTTGCTATGAGCTCTCACAATATATTCTACTCCACCTTTGAATAAATGATATTCATTTTCATGTCTATGGAGGATAGCTTTTCTGTCATAAAGGTACAGGATGTCCAAAACTATGCCACATATATCTAATGGCACAATGTCAATCTCCACTTCATCTATGAAATTTACAGTAATGGCAAATTTTAGTTTACACTTTCTCGTAACCTCTAATTGTGCGTTGTCACACACCCATCCCAATGGATACGGTTTATGATGTCGAATGATTTCCAAATTTAAAAATTTGACAATGTTTTCAAAGACAAGATTGGCTTGAGAGCCGCTATTGAACAACATATCAATCTTGTTGTGTTTTGATATTGCCCTTATGTGAAAAAGTTCTATTCTCCTCTTTTCATTTGGAGTTTCAACTTGTGAGTTTGAAGAACTAGTGCTAGCAAGAATTCCTTTCCTTTTAACCCATGGTTATGATTTTATTTTCATTGTCCGAATCAAATCCCAAATATTGTTGAGTGGTTGCATTTGTTTTTTGTTTTCCCTTGTTGTTGTTTTTCTTTGGTCCCAATTCAAGATGAAACTTCCAACAATGAGCTTCATCGTGAACCACTCTGGAACAATGTTTGCATGTAATTTTCTCTCCTTCTTTTTTGATAAACGCATTTTTCTTTGCCTTCCCTTTCAAAGCCTTTTCCTTTCCTTTACTCTTAAATGGCTTTTTACTACCTTCTTCTTGGGTGTTTTTCCCACTTGCCTCAAGATGAGTCGCTTGCACACACACATCATCTAGAATATTGGGATTAAACATTAAGATAGTATGCCTAAGGTAACTATGTAAACCCCCTAAGTACTTCAGCAATGTGTCTTGTGATTACAAATCTACACGTAACGTCAAAGACATTTTTGTGAATTCTTGGGTGTAATCTTGCACATTTTTACCTTTGAGCTATCTAAAGTTCAGCCAATTCATGATGGCTTTCTGCATATAAGTTAGAGGGTAGAATTGGATTTTGATTGCACCAATGAAATCAATCCAAGAAATTGAGATCTTACCATGTTTTTAAATCTCCTCATGAGCCTTTGATTCCCACCATACCAATGTTGCACCCTCCATTCTCAAGGAAGCTAATTGAATCTTTATGTCATCCTCTTGAAGGTTTTGAATCCTACAATAGACCTCCAAATGACGAATCCAATTATCAAGCTTCTCTGCATTCACTTCACCATTATACATTTGCAACTCAAATTTAACATCAAGTTTTAAAAAAGGTGATTTACGAGTTCCTTTTGAAGAATATGATGAGTATGAGTAAGGGTTGTGTTAGTGGAAGAGGGTGAAGATTCTTTTGAAGAACAAGATGAAGAATATGGTGGAGAGGGTGGAGGTTTGTATCCATTTCCATTACCTCCTTCTGAAGAGCCTTCTCCTTTGGGAGGTTTGGAACTTTCCCCTTGCAACTTGGTATTCCTCTCTTCATAGAGGACCTTTGTCATCTCTGTCATATTAAAGAAAGCCATTATGAAGGTCTTCTCATCTTCTGTCATGTTTGTAGGTTCTCCTTCATGAGACATGATCTCTGGAGTGTCAACTGCAACTCGAGGCTGAACTGGTGTTGGAGATTGTGGAAACCTTGCTCTCCTTCCACTTGACCCAACTTCAGGGCTTCCACCGGCTTCCATTCTCCTCTTTTGAGTTTTAACCTTGTAAGCATGACATAAAATTGTAAAAAATTAAATCCTTATTTCACAAAGAAAACCTAGAGCTCTGATACCAAAATGATCTGGTTTAGAATATTAGATTGTTGTGCTGAGATCCTTCTCAGATTAGAAACAAACTGCTTTCATTGTGCTTAAGGATTCATGATTTTTTGCAAGTGAAATGATGAGTTTTTATGTTAATTTTATGAGCAATTTTATATAAATAAGACACTGCACAACTACATAAATATGTACAGAACATCATAAAAAACAAATTACAATAGGAACATGATAAAGGAGTTCACCCCTCATGGGCTACGTCTCCTTCGTCCAGCTTCCAATGGCTTGGGCCTCTATATTATGCTCCAAATTGTAAAATTTTGTGTTTAAAATGGTGAAATACTTTTGAAACCTACTCCAATTAGTTCAGAATAACCAAAAATGGTTATCTAGCCTCTTTTTGCATCCAATTTGGTGGAAAAATGAAGAAGTTATGACCTCTCCTAGTTTTCCCACTATTTGCTCCACAAATTGCTCCAAATCCAACATGATCCTACAAATTATCTCCAAAAATCACTAATTGAGCAAAAGTTTTACCATCCGAAGGTCCATAATCTGTCAACACCGACTGTCCCATTGAAAATTACAATTAGCAAGAACTCAAGGGCTTATGGTTTGTGTATACGGTGGGGCGAAGTGCGATTGCGATATGGCAGACGTGACAAAACTATTAACCATAACTCATAAATTTATCGCATCCGGGATATTTTCGCAATTTGCAATCGGCAGAGTACTGATGGTCTTATATCTGCAGGACTCTGTTTTTTGTGGTGTGTGATTGTGATCTATGATTGCGATTATCGCATCGCAACCCTTCCCTGCACAGGGGCCGATTCTTTAATATCTTTTTGCCTGCCCTGTTGTGATGTGCGATTACGATTATCGCATCGCACCCTAGCTATTTCCGGCCTCAATTTTTAACACCGACCCACCTGCGACAGGAGATTTGCAAAATGCGGGGGCTAATGGCGGCCTGCCACTTGGTGCTTCCCCATTCCCTAAAGAGCCCTGCCACATCATATTTTCCTGTCATTTGTCCAAGTCGAACCTAAACTTTGACTTGCTCTAACTTCTTCATACGAACTCGGATTTGAGTGTCGTTCGCACCGTTGGAATCAAGATGACAAGATCTTCGATATGAAGCTAATTTTATGGAGGTTCTGACAATTTGAGTTTTGAGCCTAATTTTAACCACCTGGTTAGTGAGAGAGAACAAAGATGGTTTGTGCACTATAGTATCTATGAGCCAGAGATCTCACTTCTTTGTATTCAGATCCATTTACATTTATAGAAAGAGATAGTAGAGCAACATCACCTTCCAATTGGGTTCGCTCCCGAAACAATTTCTCGAGTCATATCTTGTGTTATTATGATTATAAGTAATTGTATTTTGTATATTCTCTATTTCTTCATTTTTTATATTGTATCCATAAAAATAGAAACCTAATAGATCCATAATTCTAAGGAAAATGATTCTCATAATATAGATTTTTTATTTCAGTATAAAATTTATTAGATATGTTGGGTTGAACTACCCAATGGAGTATCCATAGTTATTCACAGATCAAAAACATTAGGAAATCACTTGGTAGAATAATATAAGTTAAAAATGAAACAAAATATAAGTAGTCATTTAGATGATCTGAAATCACAATCATATAAAAATAATTAGAGGAAAATGCTTACATGAGCCCCAAATCATTAGCTACTAGAACTAGAATTATGAAAGAAAAGGCCACATCATTCCAACATCTTCAACTATAAGGGACCAAATGGTAAGAATCTAAATGAAGAGGTCATATAATCCACTTCTATAATTTATATTAAGCCTAGATGCCTAAGAATAGGTAGCAAATGTCACATGGACTCTAATTTCAAAGATGATCAATTCAAAATACAAAGGCTAAGGAAGTCTCTTGTAATCCCAAGTACACCCCAAGGTGTTGAAATTTTCATTGATATTTCATCAATTTGGATGAGTAGTCCTTATGATACCCACCTTCATAAGTGGGGTACTTCTTGAGGCTTCATGAAGTAACAACAATGAATGTTGGAGAAAGTAACTAGTAGTCTTGGAAAGGAGAGGTAGGGTACAACTTGTCTTGACTTGGAATTCAAGTAACAAAATCGTTTTACAGCTACCAGCACTTGATTTAGTAGATACCACGCCAGAGTCAACAAAAACAAGTTAACGAAATTTAAGTAACGAATTGTTTTACAGCTACTAATCCTATTTATTGGGCGATCACGCTGGAGATTAATGTGTTCCGAATTAAATACAAATAATCACTTGCAGTCTTAAAGAAGGATTCATTAAAAAGATTACTTCAAATACGATTTGTTTGCTTTCCCTTTTAAATTAATGTCTGAATAACGATTAAAATCACTACCACAACCGCTTGAAAGTCTACACACGAATAAGACAAAAGCTCTGACCCTATTATTAACATTATTAAACACAGAGACAGAGACATGCCAGACATAAATATTATAAGGTAAAAGTAGCTAGTAGCAGGGTGATCCGTATATATATATAGCATGAGTTTTTTGGAAAGTGAGAATTATGGGAGTTTGGGTATGGTTGTGGGTAATTGTAAAAAGTTTTCTCAAAATTTATAAGAAATTACTACTAATCAGAATCAGTAATATTTTTTTTACATGGTGGGAAAATTTATCATAACTTTGTTGTCAAACTAGCAGTGAGGACAACCATCTCTGGTTGTTAACCACGAATGTTAGCTAACTCATCACTGTTATTCAAGGAAAACCATGCCACTTGGAATAACCCCCACCTAGAATAACCTGTTGCTAGTGGTCTTTAACATGTTTCCTTAAGTCACCCAGATGCGGGTGTCTATACTGGTAATTAATGTGATGAGATGGTCGAACGGCGGACAGAATGGCCATATGGCCGCCAGCATCATCCCCAACACCAACCTCAGGCAAATTCATAACACTTTGCAGAGGATATTAAATGACCTCGAAGGTCGAGACACCTCCACCACCCTCACAGACATGGCTCCTGCAGAGCAATATGCTATTCCTCCCTTTTTCCATTGCGTCTGCCCTCCGCAGGTTGTAGAACCTTGCACTCGCACTGTGACCAACAACTGTTGTTGGTTGCTTCCATGTCTTGATCTCGGCAACGAATTTCATTTCTCTCGCTCTAGCCTTTGTATCTTAGACCAGGCCCAGACCTCCCCTGCTCATTCTCTGCATCGAAACTCATTCAATCCCTTTGCTGTCAACCTAACTCTTAATCCTGCTATGGCATGCATCAGGCATCATATGCGCAGTAGGCATGGCAGAGCTGGCAGAGGCATCATCCACACACCGACATCGACTAGCTCTGCCATCATTTCCCCTGACTCCTCCACTGATATGCTCAATCCTCACAACTCTTCCTCTCGCCACTACCCAAATACCAGAAGTGGAAGAGGTCGTGCCAAATTCCAAGCCACTGAAAGGAGGGACGTAGCCATTCACTCAGCAGATTTCCCTCTTCCACCGTATCCTGCTCCCCATAACACTCAGTTCTGTTTCCACAGCACCTTAAACTGGCCTGTAATCACTGCTACTGTGACAATTTCCTTCTCAGAGAGAGAATGAGCCGCAAGCACCTCCGTCTGGGCACAAGGACAAGCAGAGTAGAGAGGCTTCAGGCAGTCACGACATTAGCATTCCTGGAAATAGGCAGCATAACGAAGGCACAACAGCTCTGCATGGCAAGGATATAGCTGGCAGTCCACCAGCTGAGGACGGCAACCATGGTGACACAAAGGCATCGGGAAGCAGACAAAACGAAACATTTGGAATGCAGGTGGGTATAGGTGGCGCTGAGGAGGCTCCTCCAACTCAGGGTCGTGGCGGGTATGACACAGATGATGACTGGTACCAATTCACGTGTCGGATCAAAGAGGAACCAGCCCCGGAGAATCTATAGTCTTGACGTGTGGCAACCAGTTATTTCCTCTTTTGCCAGGTGGATGTGTCTAAGTTTGAGCAGTCTTTTTAGGATAACTATTTTTTGGTTCTAGACTTGCTATGTCTCTCTCTATTTTTCTGGAAACACAATGCTTACCCATGTGTGGGTTTTTTATGGTTCAATGGACTGGTTTCCCCTATGTTGGGGCAGTCCAAAATAGACAGATTCATTTTTTGGTGATGATTGATGCTTAGCGATTTTGAGATCAAGCCTTTCTGTAACTTCTTTTTTGTACCATATTAATAGAACAATATTACTTAGAAAGAAAAAAAAAAAAAAAAAACATGTTTCCTTAAGTCTGAAGAAGACGAGCTCTTAGCCAAACAAAAGTAGTAATATTATATAATAAAAAATAAAAAAAAAAAAAATAAAAAAAAAAAAAATTTAATTATATAATTATAGATAATAATAATCAAAATTTAATATTGAATCAAAATATTCAAATATTCAAATCAATTTAAATATATACTCTCTCTTATATATAAATATATTTTCTAGTTGTCTCTATCCTTGAGTCTCTCCATTTTATATATATAAAATTTCAAGTTCATTATCAGTTCTCTCACACATGAATAGTCTTTGAAACAATCTGGCTTAAAAATACAAAGGAACAGTTTTATGTTTCTATAGTTATTCTTAGGAGAAAAACCAAAGCAACTCCATTGTTTAAGCATTGACTGCCACATACAATATGCACACACAATCTTCTCCAATATATATACATAAACAACGAAACAAATACTCATCTGCATGACATCCCAAATATCGCCCTTAGGTCGAGGTGTCACATGCTTCCTTAACCCATCAAGAGTTTACTCTAGTTTCTCAACTAGGGATATGGGTGTTAAGGATGTCGTTGGCCTTTTTTGCTTCGAAGGTTTCAACATAGGCTCATGTTTTGTGGGAAGTTCAACATATTTCTCTACATGCTTTGTATTCTCCAAAAACAGTCTTCAAATGTGATATCCCCTGTGAATGTGACTATATATTTTTACTACTTGTAAAACAAACTGGAACTGGTTTGAGTTTTTATAATTAGAAAATTTGTTTTAAAATTGATTAAAAGAAATTTAGTACTGGAATATGTTAAGGAAAGAAATTCTTTTAATTCATGAGATATAATTGTCATAAGGGTGATGGAAATGAGTTCTCAAGAAACAGTTGGTTGGGCAGTTACCCAACCCTAACAACTCCTATGAAAAACCCATCCCTAAAAGATCAAGAGGATGTGAGGCAGGGGAATCTGCAATCAAGGGAATGGAGGAATAAGAAAGGAGAATTTCTATGTTGTAGAGATAGATAGACAAACAGTGGATAAGTCTGGTTAAGACCAGATATCTGCTGCTATTCAAGATGGAGTTTTCTTGAATAATTTACCCAAGTTCGGGTAGCTCGAGGGGAGATTGAAGGCTTTGGAGTGCAAGTCTCAAGGTTGGGAGGTTAAACGAGTTATAAGGTTATAGGCGGTTCAATAAGTCAAATAAGTTTACATTGGAATATCCTCCTTAATTATTATTAGCAATAATTTTGTTAGAATAGAATGCTAAATTACAAGCCAGACAAATTTATGTCTGGAATATCTTGCTTAATTATTATTAGCAGTAATTTTCTTAGAAAAGAATGCTAAATTACAAGCTAGACAAGTTTACATCTGGAATATTTTGCTTAATTATTATTAGTAGTAATTTTCTTAGAATAGAATTCTAAATTACAAGCCAGACAAGTTTACATCTGGAATATCTTGTTTGAATACTATCACCAATAACTAATAAAATATAATGCTAAATTACAAACTAGATAAGTTACATCTTGAACATCTTGCTTAATAACTCTTAGCAGTGACCCTTAAACATAATGCTAATCTCAAATATAGTCGCATATACGAATAGTAATTAAGAAAAACTGATTCACTAAGCATGTATAAACTGTAACCCCTTTAAGTTCAGGAGTTGGCAACATGAGACAGAATTTTCGTAAAGCTTAAGAGATAACATTGTGTATCTATTCAGAAGAATTCCCAGACAGCAGCATAAATAATGGCCCAATACCAATAGGAAAGAACAACATCTACGTTTCAATAAATACAGAGAACCATTTCCTTCTCAATATTAAAACAAAAACATAACTCTATTCCAATCCGGCGGAATCCCCAAATCTGGGTACAGATAAACAAAACTGGAACTAATTCTTTAGTTGGAAAGGAAGCAATCAGTAGGAAATTGTAAGAAATATAGCCAGAAGGCTTCAGTTATCCACGAAAGGAAATATTTAAACATGGAAAACCTATAGCAAAGAAATAGTACACGGGTTCAAATACATTCAAGCCAGGAAGCAAAGAAAATAGAGTATTAAATGTCAGTGAGCGAAAGAGTCACTTAAAATTATCTTCTAGTACAGACACCGAGCAAATGAGCCACAGGTTTTGCATAAGCAATAGCCGTGAATCATACATTAACCAGAGATAGAGACCATCCTTAGAAATTATAGTTCAAGAGGAAAATTTCCCAGTAGTACATAATCAAACTCAAGCCAAGCTGGCTTATTCATGTAACCAGTTTGAGGACAGTAGTCACCACCAAAATTAAAGAACAATACCATACATTCGGAAGGAGCAGAGATTTCGGGCCCAACCCTCATAAAACTAAAAATAACACCTCAAAGGCTAGAGACTCGTGGTCTCATAAAGAGAGAATATATGTCAACGAGCTCAACCTAGCTAAAAACTCAAAACCTCTAAACTAGATCAACCCCAGCTCTTGCTAACATATACACGCGACATAACGATTCATGAGACGAAGGGCATGCCCTTCATTTCTTGAAAGATATACAGAACTAAGCTCATACTCGTTGAAGACCAAGCCGAGTTTTGACAACCAAACCAGGCCTCTGAAGCTGCACCTGCATACCCTGACAATGAGGCTAGTTAGAAAACATTGGTGACTGAACCAAACATTGCAACTCTAAATAAACAATGCCTTAGTGTTGGGTTGACTTACCCGAGCTATCACAAAACACCTCCAGTACCTCTGTAGTCGCGCCCAAAGCCATAGCAGCACACTATAGTCAAGAAGGAAGAACAATCAAGGAGCGAAAGGCCTTCCCAAGCAGCGACGAGGATGAAAAGGCAAAAGTTGGGTTTAGAGTTTTACCACAGTGAAACCCTCTACGTGTGGACAGGAGAAAAAACCATCCATCGCGAGCAAGAACAACAATAAAGACCTTTCCTGTATTCGACCAAGCATAATACTGCTAGCAGCAACCTCCACTGTCCGATTCAACGCGGCAAGGAGAGCCCTCGATGGGGTACATACCTCGAAGCAACAAGGGACAACTGTGATTTGTAATCATTTTCAATTTTTTTTATATGGAGACATTGCATATGGTATCAGAGCGCTCAGGTTGTAAGACTGAGACCTCTGGGTAAGAAATAACAAGTTTTGTCGCATGCATGTAGGAAACAGGAACAGTCAGCATGAGAAGAACAAGGAACCTACCATCCAAACCTGCAATAGGAGCAGGAGCAGCAGCCCCACCATTTCAGGAGGGAAATCTTGAAGTATGGGTAAAGCTGGGTGAGGAGCCCCTAGATACCGGTACAAACATTAGAGAGACAGTACAAGAGTTGAAAGATGAAATGGTCCGTTTACTGGAAAATAACGAGAGATTGATGCTGGAACAAGAAAAGATTATAAAAATCTTATCTGATAGAAAAAATAATCGGCCACTAGTTCTTAGCCCTGAATGTAGGAATATGTCAAGGGAGACAGAATTCCATACAAAAGATGGGGAAACTGGGGGTGGTGAGGAGAATCGTGAAGAAGAGTCTGATAATGTATCTAAACACCGAACCCAGAAAAACCAAAAGTGGAACTCCGAGGGGAGTTTCGAAAGATAAAGCCCCCACTTTTCGATGGAGAGCAGGAAGAAGCAACAGAAGCATGGCTCACAAACATGAACAAATACTTCAAGCTATACGAGTATGACCATAACTTGAAGGCTCATTTAGCCATTTTCCAACTGCAAGGAAAGGCCACATTATGGTGGGAGGAAGAAAAGACTATTCGGGGAATGGATGAACAAAGTATACTTGGGAGAAATTCTAGATATATTTTAAATAAAATTACCTAACATAAAGATTTTGTGATGAGAAATCTAAAGAGTTCCATGATCTACGGCTAGGAAAATTGACCATGGATGAATTTATAACAAAGTTCACCTCGTTGCTTCGTTATGTGCCCTACATACGTGAAGAAAAAGCAAAGGTGTAGCGATTCATCAACAACTTACCTTTGTTTATGAAAGAACGACTAGAATTTCACAACCCAAAGACCATGGACGAAGTGATCCGCAAAGCACAAATTTGCTATCAATAGAAAATACCAAAAGGGGACATGAACAAGAAATGGAATGACAAAAAGATAAATAAATTCGTTCCCAGACATAAAGGAAACAGAGGCTCAGGTAGCGAGGGAATTTTCAAGGGGCAGACTAACAAAAACTTCAATAAAAATCCACCCAAATTTAAGGTACCAGGGGAAGCAAAAACTAATGAGCAACCGAGCAAAATTGAAGCCACGTTGGCCGCAAGGCCCCCTGTACAATGCTAGGGATGCAGAAGGCTGCACTATGTAAAAAATTACCCATAGCGCAGGGGAACTGACCAGATATCTCAGCTACAAGAAGCCTCTATAGTAGGGGAAATAGCAAGGAGTCTGCCCAAAATTAACGTAGCCCTGGAAGACCACCAAGTAGAATTTCAGCCGACAATGGTCGAGTTTGAAGGGAAAATTTTTAACCAAACTGTAGCTATTT
The DNA here is from genome assembly GCA_000404065.3 of Pinus taeda. Taxonomy (NCBI): domain Eukaryota; kingdom Viridiplantae; phylum Streptophyta; class Pinopsida; order Pinales; family Pinaceae; genus Pinus; species Pinus taeda. The sequence continues at coordinate 154,409 of APFE030009015.1, forward strand.
TGATTGACACCAGGGCAACTTTAAGTTACATTAGTCCCAAGATTGTGGAACAATGTAAGTTACAAGAAGTAAAATTTAAAAATCCATGGTTGGTGCAATTAGCCATAGGAGCCAAAAGAAGAGTTTTGGCCAAGGTCAATAATTTTCTTTTAGAGCTAGCTGGCGAGTCCATCCAGGCGATTTGAATATACTACCCTTAGGATCATATGATATCCGTATTGGTATGGACTGTTTGGAAAAGCACTGGTCCCTTATTAACTGCAAAACTAAAACCATTAATTTCCAAGACGATAAGGGGGAAAGACAAGAAATATGGGGCATTCAGAAGCCTCTGCAAATAAGACCTGTAACAACTTCCCAACTAGCAAAATGCATCAGAAAAAGCTGTCAGATTTTTTCCATTCAAGTAGGTTATGTTGACCCTAAGGAGAAATCTTCTGTGTTAGAAGATATACCAGTAATACAAAACTTTCTTGATGCTTTCCCTGAGGAAATTTTAGGTTTGCCCCCAAAAAGGGACATAGATTTTACCATTGAGCTAATTCTGGGAGCTGCCCCAGTCTCCCAAGCCCCTTATCGTATGGGTATTCGTGAACTGAAAAAATTAAAAATGTAGCTGCAAGGGTCGCTAGATAAGAAGTATATATGACCCAATGTGTTCCCTTGGGGAGCTCTAGTATTGTTTGTTAAGAAAAAAGATGGAACAATGAGAATGTGCATGGAATACCATCAGTTAAACAAGCTGACCATTAAGAACAAATATCCCTTTCCCCGTATAAATGAATTGTTTGACCAAGTTAAGGGGGCAACCGTTTTATTCAAAATTGACCTCCAATCGGGTTATCACCAGATTCGGATAAAGGAGGAAGATATAGCAAAAACAATATTAAGAACTCGATATGGGCACTATGAGTTCGTGGTGTTGCCTTTTGGACTGACCAATGCCCCAGCCACCTTCCTGTGCCTCATGAACATCATATTCCATCAATACTTAGACAAGTTCGTGTTGATCTTTATTGATGATATCTTGATCTACTCACGAAGCATGGAAGAACATAAGGAACATCTCCGCATTGTCCTCCAAGTTCTAAGAGAACAATAGTTGTATGCTAAGTACAACAAGTGTGACTTTATCAAGGAACAAATCCAGTACTTGGGATATATTATCATCAAGGAAGGAATTGTGGTAGACCCTGAGAAATAAAAATCATTATGGAGTGGTCGGTACCGAAAGATGTGGCTGACATAAGATCATTTATGGGCCTAGCCAGATATTATAGCTGTTTTTGGAAGGTTTTTCTAGGGTAGCATACCCTATTACCTCTCTGCAAAAGAAAGGAAGAGCCTTTAGGTGGACCACCGATTGTTAAAGAAGCTTTGACCATCTTAAGCACCTGCTCACCATTGCTCCAATTTTGAGTATTGTTGATCCTAGTAAGGAATATGTAGTGTGTACGGATGCTAGCAAGGAGGGGGTAGGTGGCGTACTGGTGCAAGAGGGTAGGGTCATAGCTTACTAGTTAAGAAAGCTCAAGGAATACGAGCGAAAGTGTTCTGCATACAACTTAGAGTTAACAACAGTAATTCATGCTTTGAAAAGGTGGCGACACTACTTGGTGGGCAAAAAACAGATCATCAAAGCCTAACAAGCTATTTCAAACAATCCACATTAAATGCTAGACAAGCTCGTTGGGCTGACTTCCTAAGCGAATTTGATTTTGAAATCAGGCACTTGAAGGGAAAAGAAAACCGGGTAGCAGATGCTCTAAGCCAGAAGGTAAATTTCTTATACGATATTTCTTTTAGTGAGTCCCACACTACCTTATATGATCGGATTCGAGAAACAGCCATGCAAGATGTGGTATATAACCATTTGTGGCAACAAGAAAAAGTGGAAAATAGCCATGAACAACAAATTGGGTACGAAGTGACTCCAAATGAGTTGCTGGTTTATAGGAAGAGACTTTATGTGCCTAACCAAAAATTGCTTAAAGAGTTAATCTTGAATGAATATCATAAAAGTCCTTACGCATGACACCTAGGATATGATAAATTGATTTCTGTCCTTAGGAAGGAATTTTTTTGGCTTGGTATGAAGAAAGAAGTAGCAGAATACCTAGGACATTGTTTGGAATGCCAGCTCGTAAAAGCAGAGCACCAGCACCCAGCAGGATTGCTTCACCCATTACCTATTCCAGAATGGAAGTGGGAGACACTATCTATTGATTTCATCACTGGACTGCCTAAAACAAAAAAGATAAATGACTCTATCATGGTGGTTGTAGATAAGCTGAGAAAATTTGCTCATTTTATACCTGTACGATCAACTTATAAAGCAGTACAATTTGCTAAAAAATTTATGCAAAATGTTTTTAAGTTGCATGGCTTACCTAAGATGATCATCTCTGACCGAGATGTAAAATTTACGTCAACCTTTTGGAAGGACCTATTTGAGGGATTGGGGACCTAATTACACTTCAGTACCGCATATCATCCTCAAACGGATGGGCAGACGGAAAGTGTAAATCAAGTTGTCGAAGATATGTTGCAAGCCTATGTAATGCAACAACCATCTAAATGGGAAGACTACTTGCATCTAGTAGAATTTTCCTATGACAATGGATACCATACATCCTTACGAATGAGCCCATTTGAAGTATTATACAGGCGTAAGTGTAGGACACATCTGAGTTGGAGTGGGCCAAATGACAAACTAATATTGGGACCAGATATGCTGGAAGAGATGGAAAATATGGTTAAAAGTGTGTGAGTTAGTTTAAAGGTTGCTCAAGACCGGCAAAAGAATTCCACTGATCGGAAAAGGAGCTTCCGAGAGTTTCAAGTAGGGGAGCACGTGTACATTCGGGTTAAGGCCAAGAAAAGCACCTTGCAATGGACCGGATGTGCTAAGCTAGCACCCAGATTCTGCGGGCCTTTCTATATTTTAGCTCGAATTGGTCTAGTAGCATACCAGCTCACTCTACCCAGCCACATTCATGTGCACAATGTCTTTCATGTTTCTTTACTTAAGAGATATATTTATGATGCTAAACATATAATAAACTGGTAGGACATCCAAGTGAGTCGAAAAGACGAATCTCTCAAAACAACCTATTATAGACGTACATACAAATGTATAGATATACAGATGCAGAAGTAAAAGTTAGCAGTTGAATGATTTATTATTATTATTATTATTATTTTTATATGACTGAATTCTTTTATTTTGTCAAGCAGGTCGAACTGGAAGGATAATTCCTCGTAGAGGCAATGGGTATACTCGATCGGAGAGAAGTAATGTTGCGGAGACGAATTATCACCCAAGTTAAAATCCAGTGGCAACATTATGGGCCTGAAGAAGCCACCTGGGAAGATGAGCAAACTATGAGGGAGCTCTATCAACGGTTGTTTCCCATAGAGGAACATCAAGATGATGCTCAATCTTAGGGGGGGAAGATGTGATATCCCCTATGAATGTGAATACTTATTTTTATTGCCAATAAAACAAACTAGAACTAATTTGAGTTTCTATAATTAGAAATTTTGTTTTTAAATTGATTAAAAGAAATTTAGTACTGGAATATGTTAAGGAAAGAATCTGTTTTAGTTCATGAGATATATTTGTCATAAGGGTGATGGAAATGAGTTCTCAAGAAACAGTTGGTGGGGCGGTTACCCAACCCTAACTGCTCCTATGAAAAATCCATCCTAAAATATCAAGAGGATGGGAGGCAGGGGCATTTGCGATCAAGGGAATGGAGGAGTAAGAAAGGATAATTTCTGTGTTGTAGAGACAAACAGACGAGCAGTGGATAAGTCTGGTTAAGATCAGATATCTACTGCTATTCAAGACGGAGTTTTCTTGAATAATTTACCGAGTTCGGGTACCTCGGGGGGACACTGAAGGCGCTGGAGTGCAAGTCTCAAGGTTGAGAGGTTAAATGAGTTATAAGGTTATAGGCAGTTCAGCAAGTCAGATAAGTTTACATCTGGAATTCTTGCTTAATTATTATTAGCAATAATTTTCTTAGAATAGAATAATAAATTACGAGCCAGACAAGTTTACATCCGGAATATCTTGCTTAATTATTATTAGCAGTAATTTTCTTCGAATAGAATGCTAAATTACAAGACAAACAAGTTTACATCTAGAATATCTTTCTTAATTATTATTAGTAGTAATTTTCTTAGAATAGACTGCTAAATTACAAGCGAGACAAGTTTACATCTGGAATATCTTGCTTGAATACTATCAACAGTAACTAATAAAATAGAATGCTAAATTACAAACCAAATAAGTTACATCTGAAATATCTTGCTTAGTTACTAACAATAGTAACCCTTAAACAAAATGTTAATCTCAAATATAGTCGCATATACGAATAGTAATTAAAGAAAACTGATTCACTAAACATGTATAAACTGAAACCCCTTTAAGTTCAGGAGTTGGCAACATGAGACAGAATTTTCGGAAAGCTTAAGAGATAACATTGTGTATATATTCAGAAGAATTCCCAGACTGCAGCATAAATAATGGCCCAATACTAGTAGGAAAGAACAACATCTACGTTTCAATAAATACAGAGAACCATTTCCTTCTCAATATTAAAACAAAAACATAACTCTATTCCAATCCGGCGGAATCCCCAAATCTGGGTATAGATAAATGAAACTGGAACTAATTCTTTAGTTGGAAAGGAAGCAATCAGTAGGAAATTGTAAGAAATATAGCCGCAAGGTTGCAGTTATCCACGAAAGGAAAGATTTAAACATGGAAAACCTATAGCAAAGAAATAGTCTACGAGATCAAATACATTCAAGCCACGAAGAAAAGAAAGCAGAGTATTAGATATCAGTGAGCGAAAGAGTCACCTAAAGTTATCTTCCAGTGCAGACACCAAGCAAATGAGCCGCAAATTTTGCATAAGCAATAACCGTGAATCATACATTAACCAGAGATAGAGACCGTCCTTAGAAATTACAGTTCAAGAGGAAAATGTCCCAGTTTTACATAATCAAACTGAGGTCGAGTTGGCTTATTCATGCAACCAGTTTGAGGACAATAGTCACCACAAAAATTAAAGAACAATACCATACATTCGGAAGGAGCAGAGATTTCGGGCCCAACCCTCATAAAGCTAAAAATAACGCCTCAAAGGCTAGAGACTTGTGGTCTCATTAACAAAGAATACATGTCAAACAACTCAACCTAGCTAAAAAATTAGAAGCTCTAAACTAGAGCAACCCCGGCTCTTGCGAACATCTACACGCGACATAACGATTCATGAGACCAAGGGCACACCCTTCATTTCTTGAAAGATATACAGAACTAAGCTCATACACATTAAAGACCAAGCCGAGTTTCGACAACTAGAGTCAGGCCTCTCAAGTTGCACCTGCATACCTTGACAATGAGGCTAGTTAGAAAACATTGGCGACTGAATCAAACACTGCAACTCTAAATAAACAATGCCTTAGTGTCGGGTTGACTTACCTGAGCTGTCACAAAACACCTCCAGTACCCTTGTAGCCGCGCCCAAAGCCATAGCAGCACACTGTAGTCAAGAAGGAAGAACAATCAAGGAGCGAAAGGCCTTCTCGAGCAGCAGCGAGGATGAAAAGGCAAAAGTTGGGTTCAGAGTTTTACCACAGTGAAACCCTCTGCGCGTGGATAGGAGTAGAAATCCTCCATCGCGAGCAAGAGCAACAATAAAGACCTTTCCTGTATTCGACCAAGCATAATACTGCCAGCAGCGGCCTCGACCGTCTGATTCAATGCGGCAAGGAGAGCCCTCAATGGGCTGCAAACCTCGAAGCAGCATGGGACAACTACCCACCATGGAGAAGCATCCCAAGGAGGTCATCCCCTCGTCTTGGTAAGTGGCCTCCGAAAATTATAAAGAATGTACAGTTCCACCATAGATAAGTCTGTGGATATTTATGACAGTACCCCGATGCGTAGAATGAGGGTTTGTATAGTTGGGATAGTCAATTAGGTGGTTGACAAAACCATTGATAAATCTAAACCTTGGAAATCATAAACCCGCCTACAAATTAAGCTATGGTATTAACAACATCCCCCAACCCCAAATGTATGGTGATGACAAATGTATACAATGCTTATTGTAGTTAATAATATCGTTAATGGTATGTCAAAATTATATATATATATATATATATATATATATATATATATATATATATATATATATATATATATATATAACTTAAACGGTTATGATTTTTATTTATTTGAAAAATCTTGGGTCTTTGCCTAAGCGGCTCCTATTACATTGCAGATTTCTAACTGTTGTTGATTATGTTCTGCTAGATTTTCAGGGAATTTGTACAATGCTTTTGTTGTTTACAATTAACAGTTATTTCATCAGAGAACTGCCTTTGTTTGCCATCTGATCAGCTTCACTGTTTAACTTTCTAAGAATATGATAAAACTTACATGTGTCAAAGTCTAGGAGAACTCTCTTCAGTCTGTCCAGTATTTTATTGAGGCTGGCATTGCTAAATAAATTTCCCAGCTTTAGGTTTTTTATTATTAACTCTGAGTCTCCGAAAACTTGGAGGACTTTGGCACCTTTGTCTCTTGCAATATGGCAAGCTTTGAGTAGCCCAAGGATCTTTGCTTGATTGTTAGATTTCTATCCTAACCCCCAGCTGAAACAGTCTTTTGAAGTCCCATCCGAAGAGTAGATGACCCCCCCCAGCACCAGCGGCTCCGAGATTACCTTTAGACGCTCCATCGAAGAAAATTGTGGTTAAGTTTTGTGACCACCACCATGATTGGAATTTTTCATCTTCATCTCTTATGCGCCATTCCTGATTTGCCTTCTGTGGAGAGAGGAGTTGCTTATGCGGGTAAGGCTCAAATGGACCTAGCCATCTTTTTTCTTCTGGCAATAGCATTGGGTCTTCTTTGAAATACTGTTGTTGGGCTGCTTCCAGGAGAAAGGATTTAGCTTTTGCTGCTACTTGCAGAGGAGAGTGCCTCATCTCTTTGAAAATCTGTTGATTTTGAGCCAACCACAGCTGCCAACAAACATATTTTGGGATAGCTGTCCAAATTTTACTTTAGAATGATTTGGAAGGGATGTACTGGGAATAGAACCGACTCCAAGTGGCATAGAGTTCTGCAACAGAGATTTGTGAAGGCAGTATAATCTGAAATTCATGTAAAATAATTCCCCATACCTCTTTTGCAAAATTGCACTCCAAGAAAAGGTGCTGGGCTGTTTCGTAATTGCTGCTGCATAACACACATCTACGCGGCCCTGCTATATTCCTTTTTTCCAAGTTATCACCAGTGAGGAGTTTATTATGAGCCAGGGTCCAGAAGAAGAAATTCACTTTTGGTAGGGCTAGGGGGTCCCAGCCATTCTTCCAAAAAGTTGGAGTTTGTCTGCTAATTCTTGAGGCTTGCAATGCTCTGTATCCTGCTGCTGTGGTGTATACTCCGGACTGACCCCAACCCCATTTGTCTTTCATGGATATGTTGACAGGGGCTACTTCCTCCAGCAGATCTTCAAGCAGGGTTTGTTGATGGGATAACTGGGCTAGGACTCCATGAAAATCCCATCCTGCCCAATCTCCATGATGATCCCAGTTTGACAACTCATATATGGTGTTGACTCCTGCTTACTTCAGCCAGTCCCTGAGATCAGTTATGTCCTCATTATTCTCTAGAGGTTCTTTCCCCATAATACTGTCAAGCCACAGGTGGGTGCATTTGTTGTTTCCGGGGATCCTGTAAACCTGTTTGTTGAAGAACTTGCTGCTCCTGCAGCAAAGTTTCCACACCTACATGCTGTTAATTGTATTTGCATTCTGAAGATTACTGAGGGATTTGTTGGGTCTGTACTTAGTGCGCAGCAATACACTAACCGGGTGGGAGGGCTCGTGGATCGGCTTCCACAAGATCTTTCCTCCCAGTGCTAAATTGACAAGAGTTGGATCTCTAATTTGCAGCCCTCCTTCTGCCTTTGTTTTTTTTACCACATCCCAATTCACCAGATGAATTTTGTTTTCATTTCCCTTTCCTCCCTGCCACAAGAAGTCTCTAAGTAGTTTGGATATTTGCTCCGACACATTTCTTGGTGCTAGGAGAAACGTTGCCTGATAGATTGATAGCGCCGACAACATGACTTTTATTAAAATTACTTTGCCTCCCTTCATCAGCCAATAGCCTCCCCATGCTGCAATTTTTGTTTTAATTTTTGAAATTATTTCACTCCACAACGTTCTTTTATTGGCTCCTGATATAATGGGAAGGCCCAGATACTTGAATCTATCCCATGTTGCTTGTCCTTTGAATCCGAGGAGAGTGGTTATACCGGAGAGCTCCCTCTAATCTATATTCCAGCTGAAAACTTCACTTTTATTCTCATTTATTAATGCCCCTGAGGCTCTGCAATAACTTTTGAGAACTGTGTTTATGGATTTGGCGATTCTGATGGAGGCTTCACCAAGGAGAAGGGAATCGTCAGCGAATAGAGCGTGGTTCAGGGCTTCCGCTCCATGGGACGGTTTGAGACCCGAGATATTGTCGTTTAGTGTTTCTGCAGTGAGTTTTTGACTGAGGGAATCTGCCATTATGATGTACAGGAATGGGGAGAGGGGGCATCCCTGCCTGATGCCTCTCTGGCTTTGGAAGAAATTTGTGGGGTGACCGTTGACTAAAGGGGTGATCCATGGTTTTTCGATACAAGCTTTGATGAGATTTATGAATTAGGTCGAAAAGGCAAATGAGAGAAGGACATTGGCGAGGAAAGAGCGGTCCACTCTGTCGAAGGCGTTATCCATGTCTAATTTAATCAACATGCCTTTTTCATTCCGCTGCTTGCTAGAGTGAATGATCTCCTGTACCTGGATTACATTATATAGAATATGCCTGCCTTCCACGAAACCGCCTTGAGGAGGGAGATCGGTCTTTTTAACAGCGGCTTGATTCGATTTGCCAGGGTTTTATATGATGCGTTACATAGAGAAATGGGCCTGAAATTGCGAATGTCTCCGGATTGGTGTCTTTGGGGATTAGAGCGAGGTAAGTGGAGTTGGTTCCTCCACCTATCTTGGTTTTTTCATCAACCAGCCTATCATTTTGCAGATATCAGCTTTGATAAGATGCCAGCAAGACTTGTAGAAATGGATTGTAAATCCATCAAGCACGGGAGCCTTATCTGCGTCTATGGTCTAGATAACGTTTATGATTTCCTCCTCTGTAATTGGCCTGCAAAGAGCTGCATTTTCTCCAGGGCTAATAAGAGAAGGGATGTTGGCGATGAAATCAACGGCTTCCTCATTATTTCTGTGGGTTTCTTCTCTGTAAAGATTCCTAAAGTGGGTTTCAGCAGCTACTTTGACTTGGTTAAAGCCTTTGCAAGCAGTGCCCTCCATTGTTTTGATTTCTGCTATGTGATTCCTTGTCAATCTCGCTCTGTATTGTCGGTGGAAGAAGGAGGTGTTTCGGTCTCCAGCCTTCAACCACAAACTTCTAGATTTTAGTCGCCAATATTCTTCCTCCTTTCTGAAAGTTTGGTGAGCAGAACGTTGAACTTTTGTTTCTTTTTCCAGCAACTCAATTGTGATATCTTTGTTTTCCATCTTTATCTGCAGATTCTGCAATGTATGGACTAACTCCTTTCTTTGCTCAGTAGGAGAGGGGGTTGGTCTCTTTATCTAGTTCTTCAGAGCCTTCTTAGTGGCTTTCAATGTTTGCTCCTAGACATAGCTTGGGGATCCCTTGAAAGTTTTGGCCCAAGCTACCTTCACTGTCTTTATATAACCTTCCTTCTCGATCCATAGAGGGCTAAACCGGAATGGAATAGGCCCCAGTGCTTCTACATCTTCCAAGAGTAGCTGAATAGGCTTATGATCAGAAGCAAGTTTAGGCAGGATTTTAGTGATGATTATCTTTTTGTTCATCATTATGGAGCTTTGTACCATGAATCTGTCTAATCGTGTTGAGATGTGATCTGATCCCACTCTGTTATTGGACCAGGTATAAATGCCTCTAATAGAATTGAAGTCCATAAGATCCCAGCGCTGAAAGAGTTCCTCCACCTCGTCTAACATGGTATCTCTATTGCTTATACCCCCCCTCTTTTCTTTTGCTTTGATAATGATGTTGAGATCCCCTGCTATGATGATATTGTTGGGGGATGACTGCTCCAAGAAGGCTAAAAGGGAGTTCCAACATTCTCGCTTTTCATAATAAGAAACTGGAACATAAAGATTGAAAAGGGAAATAGACAACTTACTTGCTTTGTGCATCAATTCCGTGTGGATCCAGCGCTGTGTTTCCTTATGATTTTTCAGATGAAAAAGGTCATTGTTCCAGAGAGTTGCCAGCCCTCCAGAAGTTCCCCTTGAGCTGACAGCTTTGCTTGCTCTTTTATTCCACTTTGAACTGCTGATATCTAGAAGGGCTTGGCCTTCTATTTTTGGTCTCTTGGAGCATGAGGATATCTGAGGGCTCTGCTTTCATAAGATCCTTAACTGCTTCTATTTTGGAGGGATTCCCCAATCCTCTACAGTTCCAAGAGACAAGATTCATTACTTACTTGAGGGAGTATTGAGGCCTCCCTTGGAAGGCCTTGGTCTGATATTTCGCCCAATAGACATTTCTATGGTTGCTTGGATTCCTTGTGTTTTGAGTCTTTCTGCCTCCTCCTCCCTCTTTTCTTTGCGGGATTTCCTTCCAGCTTTTTTTGTTTGTCGCTCGTAGGTTTCATCCTCCGAGGAACTAGAGCTTTCAACTGGTTTTTTCCTTGCTATCTCTGCATATGAGGGATTGGAGGGACTGCCTTGGATGGCCTCGGTCTAGATTGCTTCCCCTTCCTCCTTGTTTGAAGGTGGAGTGTCTGCCTCATTCTCCTGGGGTAGGGTAACTTGGTTGTTCTGAGCACTATCTGTCCCTTTTGGGTTTACTTGTGTTTCCTGGTTAGCTTTGGTATTGTTAGGGCCTCCGTCCATGTTGCCTTTACCTGTGCCTTTTTTTGAGGTTACATTCTTCTGGACTAGGGTCCATTGTTCCCCATTATGTTTGTTTGCTTGTTCCTCTGCTTTCTTTTTACAGTTCTTTGCAAAGTGGCCATGGCCATGGCAATGTTTGCATTTAAAGGGTAACTGTTCGTAGTCCAACTCCTGGACATGCGTCCACCCAGCTACAGCGAGTTTGATAGCTTCCGGTAACCCCTCTTCTAGGTCCACTTCTACACAGATACGACGCATGAGTACTGGTCTTTTCTCGCTAGTTGATCTATGTATATTCCCAATGCGTTACCTATGATCTGTAGGGATTTTTGGTTCCAGCAATGAAGAGGAAAATGTGGGAGCCTAACCCAGACCGGGACAACAGAGGGAATGTCCTAGGTGGGATCGAAATCAGGGGACCATTTGTTCAGGTAAAGACCCTGGGGCCCCATGAAATACGGTCCATTTCTAAAGATTAAACCTTTGTCATCTGGGTTTTCAAAGACAAACACAAAGAAACCCTTGCCTACAAAATAACTTTTAACTCCTTCTTTGATTAGGGGCTTCCAGTTCCTTTGGGTCCATTCATCCACCGACTTGGCAGATGGCCAGAGGCCAGTGAACTGACCTATAAGGCCTCTCTCCGCAAGGTTCAACGCAGCTTTACAAGTTTCTTCTTCTGGTAGGGCTACCGATGGAATCGTGTCCAATTTCTTTACGAACTTCTGTTGAGAAGCTGAAGGTGGGCGCTTTGGACCAGCAACTATCATTGATTTGAAGGCTAACACCTCCAGAGGCGCCGAAGGAGGGGGATCAGGGTCCCCGCTGGCCTCCATTGATGAGGCTGGGCGGACGGATGGGCGCAGATGCCTAGGACACGCTGGAGCAATCGGTTGTTGCAGAGCAGGAGCGCACGCCTTGTGATGTTGTGGTAAGTCAATATAATTAGCAAATATGAATATGTTGTAATTTGTAATCATTTTCATTTTTTTTTTTTTTATATGGAGACATTACATCAAAGCTCTCTGAACTTTCAGTAGCTCCCATTGAAAAAGTAACATTCCCATACAATTTAAAAAAAAAAAAAAAACAAATTTCCCACCTCTTAAAAACAATTATATGTATATGTATATGTATATGTATATGTATATGTATATGTATATATATATATATATATATATATTATATATATATATATATATATATATATTTATGAGAATTGTCAGAAAAAATTACAAAACAAACTCACGAAAACCACCTGACCAAAGTATTCACTTTGTAGATAACGTAGAGAGATTTTTGCCAAAATTCTAATGCTAGTTTGTTTTCACTGATTCAGGTTATTATATATGAGAAATTTTCCATTTCCTCTAAATAATGGGGATTTCCCATAAATAACTGGAAGATTGGGGATTATGTGGGTGTGCTTTTTACATCGTTATGGTGTAAAATTTACTTTCTATGGATATGGTGAGTTAAATTACTTCAAGTGTTCTTACCAGAAACTCAAATTTATAAGAATAATGGTTTTCAATTTTATGTTATAATAATACGTAATATAAGAAATTAATAAAAATAATTTACAATGACACTGGGGATAACATTGCTGGTCAACTTGCTATCACTCGACTCGTAAAAAAAACATAGTTTACAATATAATTTTTTTGTTATGTTTAATTTAATTTTTAAATATTATATATTATTAATTTATTGTTTTTAAGTAATTTTTATGAGTCAGATTTTTTATAATATACTGATAAAAGGTTTGAAGGGTTTTAATTATTTTATTATTTCTAAAATTCCTAAATTTTAGTAAAACACTGTTACTATAAGATTTTTGAGTTTTTTTTGCCAAATTCTTGTGATCTTTGACAATCAAGGTAATTTTCTACCCCATATCTTTTATTAAAAAAAATTCATTAAAAAAAATAAAAAATTCCAAATTTCCTCTCTATATTTGTTAAAAATAAATGTTAATTATTTCTCAAAATTTTGATTAATTTAATTATTCAAAAAAGGAAAAATTCAAATTTCCACCCAAAAAAATCCGAATTTAGTTTTAACCAAAAAGAAAAATCCAAATTTCACTCTTCTCTATATTTATTTAAAATATAATAAAGAATTACTAATGGTAGTCAACGTCGTCATGTGTAAACTCCATGTACACTCCGAGTTTCTTGCACAATAATAACTCGGTATTTCGAACGAACAAACAGATATAAATAATAACATAATGGGCCAATAAGATTATTTTTCTGTTTGAACTCCAATATAATTGTCATTAACATTAAATTATATATTTTCAAATTTAATTTTCTTTTTAAACTCAAATATAATTGTCATTAACATTAAATTATATATTTTCAAATTTAAAAATAGTTTTGATGGCGTTGTTGTTGGATTTTTAATTTTCGCTGACTTTATACATTCAAGTTTAAATCTAAAATTAATTTTCATAGAATTGTTGTCGCGAAAGGATTCTCACGTCCTTTATGGACAAAAAAATATTTTAAAGTATAAAAGTTTTGGTTAATTAATTTATTTTTTAATACATGGTATTTTAAACTAAAAAAATATTTGTGAAATTTTATATAGAGTTAAATTTTGAAAACTAGTGAGTTGTGAAGGTAGTATAATTGGTGATAATTATGAAAGTAATATAATCGATGATAATTAATAAAAAGAAATTCGAAATTTTGATTTGGCTACACCCTTTGGCTCTACAAAATTGAGATCCACTCCTTGCGCGAGTTGTAGACAGTGAGCCCGTTCGCCCTTTGTTGATCTGACTGCTGCGGCCCTGTCCGCCCGAGGCCCCCTTTGCTTGTTGCGGCCGGTCAGATTCATGGATCGAGTTGTTGGTTTCTGATAGGCCTGATCTCAGGGATTGCAATCATGAAGGGGTTGGGCTCTCCCCAGGCGTCTCTTCCGCCTCCTCCGCCGATTTCGCTTTCTGAGGCTTTCAATCGGCTCTTGGTTGGGATTCCAAAGAAGAAAAACACAGAAGCTGCGAAATTTGTTAAAAGATTGGACGATATTCCTGTGATCTCCCTCCCTCCAGAAACCCCGATCCAAGTAGCTCTGTCATTGGCCGAACGGGCTCTCATCGGTCAGTTCACTGGGCTATGGCCATCCCCAAAAACCACTGAAAGCTGGGTCAACAGAAACTGGGCGCCATTGGTCAAAGAAAGTGTCACCTCTTACTTTATGGGGAGAGGATACTTCCTCTTCGAATTCACATCAAAAGACGACAAAGACCTGATCTTCCAAAATGGCCCCTACTTCATGGGCCCGCAGGGTCTGTACTTGAATAAATGGACCCCAGACTTTGATCCGACAGTAGATGTGCCGAAAGCAGTCCCGGTGTGGGTCATGCTTCCAAATCTTCCAATGCACTGCTGGAACTGGGATTCTCTTAGGCACATTGGAAATGCCATGGGTAAATTTATAGACCGAGCGAACAATAAGGACTAGTATGACTGTGCCAGGATTTGTGTAGAAGTAGATCTGGAGGTGGGACTACCAGAGGCCATCACAATAAAGGTCGGAAGCTGGACGCATATGCATAAACTGGACTATGAGCAGCTGCCCTTCAAACGCTGGAAATGCCAGGTTTACGGCCACTTCGCCAGAGGTTGCCCGACCAATAGTGAGGCTGTACAGGGGAAGGAGGATGGATGGAATCAAGTTAGGCGATCCAAACCCTATCCCAAGAATTAGAAGCCAGGAGGCCCTAATGGCAAAGGACCCCACCAAGCCACTGCCCAGTAGATCCCACTCAAATCTGCTCCAGAAAACAAGTATGATCCTCTTAGTTCGCAACTAGAGAACACACAGGAGGGCAAGGTCCAAAAGGAGACAGAAGCTACCCAGGAGATCGAGGCCCAAAAAACAACTCCTACAAGCAAAGGTTCTCCCTCAGCCTCCCACAAAGGAACAAGTGCTGAAGACCCAAAAGGTATGATTATAGAAGATGAGGAAGAAGAGCAGGAAACAGATGAATCAGAAGAGGAAGGAGAAATAGGAGAGTCCCATAACTCGATAAGAAGATCTACAAGAGGCCAAAAAACTGACAGGGAAAAAAGGGAGCAGGAGACCTACAAAGAGAAACTTCAAGGCAACCAACCAACTTTGGAAAAACTGCTAGCCTCAGAGCCCAAGATACTGAAAAACCAGCGCCAAGGCTCCAAGGGAGCCCACCAGAAACATAAATAATGAAGGTCATCTCCTGGAATTGCAGAGGTATGGGGAGCAAAGCAAAAGAAGAAGCCATCAGAAGTCTAATCAAGACAGAAACCCTAGACTTACTTCTCGTCCAGGAGACAAAGCTGGAAGACATAGTCTTCCTTCAAGCAAGCAAGAAAATCTGGAATAAAAGTGAAGTAAGAGCAATCTCTGCCCAGGGTGCCTTAGGAGGGATTGGCACTCTTTGGAACGCCAACAAATTTACAGTCCTATATGAGGCTAGGAATACTCATTGGTTGTTGCTGAAAATGTAGAATTCAGACACTAAGGAAACGTTTTGTCTATTTAATGTTTACTCTCCAGTCAATGTTGGGGAAAAAAGATTGTTGGGACTCTATAAGGCACCAAGCAGATTTGACAAACTTGGAAAATATAATTATTGCTAGAGACCTCAACCTCACTCTTCATCAATCAGAAAAAAGGGGAGGCAGCGCAGTTCGAGACCCAGCAAGGGAATGGGTGGAGGACATAGTGCAGGACTGGGACTTGCTGGACATCAAACCTACTTCCGGTAAGTACTCTTGGTCTAATAAAAGAGTGGGCCTTGGACATATTGCTGCCAGGCTAGATAGATTTATTATTCAAAGTTCTTATATGTTGCTAGGTTTAGAGCCTAGAATGCATATTCTTGCTAGCAGCATCTCGGACCATAAACCCATAAAGCTAGAACTTCTAGCTCACCTCGATCTGGGCCCTATCCCCTTTAGATTCAACCCTCTTTGGGTAAAGGAGCCAGACTTCATGCAAACTGTCAAGGAATGCTGGAATCAGCCAATTAAAGGATCACCATTCTATATTTGGGAGGAAAAGCTCAGAAGGGTAAAAGGAGCTCTAAAAAGATGGGCCAAAACTCTATCCAACCTGGATATAGAAAGGAAATCCATTAAAGCCGCTCTTGTTTCCCATCAAACTTGTATGGAGAACGCTATTCTCACAAAGGAGTTATTAGATCAAGAAGCTCAATTGCAACAACGCTACCACAAAGCCTGCTTAGCTGAAGAAGAGTATTGGAGATTAAAATCTCGTAATCTCTGGCTTAAAGCAGGGGATAGGAACACTGCTTTTTTCCACAAACAAGCCCAGGCAAGGAAATGCTTCAACACCATCTCAGAGATTAAAGAAGAGAGCGATATTCATAAGGATTTCGACCACATAAAGAAAGCAGCCTTTGCTCATTTTCAAAAATTGTATAATGAAGACAAGGATCCAAGCCATTATTCAGATTTGTTAGATATTATCCCCTCTGTAATTTCTCAGCGAATGAATGAGACTCTTGAGGCCAAAGCCACCAAAGATGAAGTAAAAAAGGCTCTTTTTGATATGGACCCTGATAAGGCCCCTGGGCTGGATGGTTTCTCCGCCAGATTCCTTCAAGCTTGCTGGTCGATTGTTGAAAAGGACCTCCTCAAAATGGTTCAAAAGTCTCAAAATACTCATAAAATAGGAGGCAGTACAAACTCTGCATTCTTAGCTCTCATACCCAAGGAAAAAGGAACCAACAACTTCAGCAGATTCTGGCTGATTTCCCCATGCAATACAGGGTACAAATTAATCACCAATGTAATTGCAAATAGACTGAAGCTCATTCTTCCTAAAATAATTCCAGAGAATCAAGGAGGCTTCATCCAAGGAAGGCAGATCGTGGACAACTTCATCGTGGTACAAGAGGCAATTCATTCAAGCCTCCTCCGAAAAGAGCAAGGTATGGTGATTAAACTTGATTTAGCAAACGATTTTGATCGAGCAAATCACAGTTTTCTTTTAAATGTTATGAGCAAGTTTGGTTTTGGAGCAAATTTCATTAAATGGATCTGGGCATGCGTCTCGGAGCCATGGATTGCTCCTCTTGTAAATGGAAGAGCCACAAATTTTTTTAAAGCCTCGAGAGGACTTAGGCAGGGGTGTCCCCTATCCCCTCTGCTCTTTGTCATCCAAGCCTCAGTTCTTAGCTTCTTGTTAGACAAAAAGATGCAAGACCAAGATATTATGGGATTGTGTATTGCAAGAGGGGCAAAAAACATTAATCATGCCTTGTTTCCAGATGACACTCTGCTTCTGGGTCCTACCTCTATCTCCTCTGCCACAAAATTTAAAGCGGTTCTGGATGAATTCAGTGAGGCCTCAGGCAGCGTTGTTAATAAGAGCAAATGCATTATCTTCGGCTGGAATATCACGCCCAGATTGCTCTTTGCCATTTCTAGATGTTTGGGCTTTGTAGCTTCCTCTGCTTGGTCCTCTTTTAAATACTTGGGCCTCCCTGTATCTCATAAGAGACCTACAAGAAAAGATTGGCTCCCTTAGCTGGAAAAATTCAAGGCTAAGATTCAAGCCTAGGGCTACTCCTGGCTTAATACTGCTGGCAAAATAGTCTTAATTAAATCAGTGCTTACCAGCCTTCCTTTATTTCAATTCGCTGGGCTTCTAGCCCTGACAACCATTCTAAAAAAAATGGAAGAGTACATACGGAGGTTCTTTTGGAAGGGAGGAAAACATAATGAAAAAAAGATCCCCCTAATTAGTTGGGAAACCATCTCCAAGCCATTGTGGGAGGGTGGTCTAAACTTCAAAAATCTTTGTCAGCAGAATGTGGCAATGGTTGCAAAAATTATTTGGAGGATCATTGCGCCCAATCCTGGCTGGGCCCAAATAGTTCTCTGGAAAAAATATTTCAGAGGACCTCGATCCAGATGTCTAGAAAACGTGATTCAACTGTCAAATTCGTCATTTCTTAAAATATATGCCAAAGCTGCCCCTCTAATCACTGCTCACTCTTACTGAATTCTAGGCAACGGGAAAAAAATCAACATCTGGACGGACAAAATCATGAATAAGGATTCAATAGAAGACAGAGCCTCCATTAGATCGCTGCGATGTTGGATGGATAGAGATGGATTGCGAAGTGGGATATTTCACGCTGGAACGACTCTGTCTAGGCAAGATGGAAAAGTATTAAGGTGCCAAATAATCTAACTTCCGAATGGGCCACATTGCTTGAATCCCTGCATGGTTTGGCGCCCACGCACAGGAGGAAAAGAGATGTGCAAGGCTGGGGGTCGAAAGCCAGAGGTTACGTCGTCTCCTTGGGGTATGCCAAACTGAACGAAAGGCCATACGTCCCCCCAGACCCAACTCCTTGGAAAGGTGTCTGGTGACTGCCTTCATGGCCCAAAGTAGAATTCTTTGCCTGGCTTTTCTGTCATGGCAAAATCTTAACTTATGACTACTTACAGAGGAAAGGATTCCACGGCCCCTCCATCTGCTCATTGTGCAATGAAAATGCAGAGACAGTAGTTCATCTTATTCTAGAATGCAACTTCTCCAGGCAGATCTAGTCTTTCTTTATCCAAGATGTGGATCCGAATTTCATACTTCCTTGCTCCACTTCCAATCTTTTTTCGAAATGGCCAACAGATATCCTGGTCCTCCTCCTGAAAACCTGATAATTAAATCGGCATGGGTTTTCCTTCCAAAGATTATTTGTTGGCAGATATGGCTAGAACGTAACAGAAGAATCTTTCGAAATACAAAGCAGAACCACAATGCCTTAGAAGCCAAGATTAAATGCCACATAAAGGAGTGCTTGACGGATATAAAAGACGACTCCAATCTCAGCCAACAAGACATTACATGGGGATCAACTCTAGAACTACAATTTCATCCAGCAGCCAGAAAATCCCCTACTATTAAGGATTGGCAAATGAGGAAATCTGATAACGAATTTCAAGATTGGTTCAAATCGCAAGCAAGACACTTCCTCTTTTTTGATGGAGAAGCAAAGGGAAATCCAGGCAAAGCTGGTGCAGGAGGTGTTGTTCTAAATCTAATTGGGGAAAAAATTCTCTCCTATGCTTGGGGACTTGGATATTCTACCAACATTCAAGCTAAGGCGTTGTCCCTCTTCCAAGTTCTCAAGATCCTCAAAGAAATAAGCATAAATGAAGCAATTGTTATAGGCAATTCCCAGGTCATCATAAACGCATTGGTTTCCAATTCCCCAGTTTTGGACCTTAATCTAGCAAGGCTGATTACTAGAATCAAAGGTTTGGAAAACAATTTTCAGAACTTGAAGTACTACCATGTGTTGAGAACCCATAATAAAAAGGCGGACATCGAAGCCAATAAAGTTTCCCTACTCTCTGTCGGGGTCAAGATGAAAGATGAAGAAGAATCATGAGAACCCATTCCATAAACTGATTACTGCCATGTTTTACTGTTTACTATTAAACAAATTTGTTTGTATCTTCAAGTGGGGGAAAATCTTTGAAATCGATTCTATGGGTTCCCTTTCAAGGAAGAAATCTTCAAGTCTCAGCTGCATTCTCACCCTTAGCAACGAGATGCATCAGGGCAAAGAAATTCACATTGTAATCAGATTTTCGGCATTCAGGCCAAGATTAATATAAACACTCCATAACCGTTTCTGTAAAAAAATAATATATAATTGATGATAATTATAAAAATGAAGTATTATGTTTTAAATTTAACAATAAAGTATTATATTTCAAAAAAATTCAAGTTTAAATTTTTCATTACTAGTAAAAATTTCCTCTAATATAATATAAAAAATAAAAATAAAAAATTGTAACACAATTAATTTAAATACTTTTGTCAAAATTTTCTTTACCCATAAATTTATAAATTTAAATTCACTTTATAATTATGATACATTATCAAATCACTCCTTACCATAAATTATTAGTTCAATCCACTTATAATTGTCCCTTAAGCAAAATAGATTCATCTAATATAATATAAAAATAAAAATAGATTCCTCTAAAAAAAAAAAAAAAATTCCTCTAATATAATATAAAAAAATGAAAAAAAATAGATTCCTCTAATATAATATAAAAAATAAAAATAGATTCCTCTAATATAATAAAAAAAATAGATTTTTCTAAAACAAATGTAATACAATTAATTTAAATACTTACCCAAAATTTTCTTTACCATAAATTATTAATTTAAATTCACTTTATGATTATGATACATTATCAAAGCACTCTTTACCATAAATTATTAGCTCAAATCCACTTTGTGATGGTCCCTTAAAGAAAATAAAAACTCCAAATTTCTCAATCATTTCTATATTTATCGAAATAATAATTTACTATTTAACAAACATCCAAATATAACAATGGCTACAATTTTTTTTTTAACCTATTCAACGTCATTATTTATAGTTAAACTACATGGATATTCACACACGGAAATATTTTTTTATTAATATCTAGAATATAATACAGTTGTAATTTAATTGTCAAGTAAATTTTAAGTTTTAAATAATTTTGATAACTTGTTTAAAAACAAAATTTTAGATTAATGATAAATAAATATATATTCTTAATACAATTATATTAAAAATATTAATGTGGTTGATATCGCTGAAGGTTTTATAAATTATGATTAAAAAATTATTGTAACACGAAGATTAACCATGTATAAAAAGGTTATGGGTCTATTTTAACTTAAGATTTTTATTATTATTATTATTATTATTATATATATATATATATATATATATATATATATATATATATATATATATATATATATATATATAATATATATATATATATAATAATAATAACCTAGAATCTTATCATGAAGGAACTTAGTAGAATTGGAATAATCTCAAATCCTTAGGAAATTGGTGGGTGGAGTCATGAATATATAAATTTATTAAAAGTAATGGACCATTTTACTAAATAAAAATTGCTTATATATAAATGAATGTTATAAATAATAATGAGGAACTCATCATGGAGGAACTTATTAGAATTGGAATAATGTTAGATCTTAGACTTTTTTTATCCATATTGTAAGTGAGGATGGGAGTTGTCTACGAAGGCCAGGAATTGCTCAGAATCCAGGTAAACAAAATTAAAAAAATCTTGTAAACCCAGTGTTTGAATCATGTTGTTGATGGTGGAAATGGATTCAACACCATCAAAAACTTCTAAGGCCCCTAAAATTATGAAGTTTGACCATTTTTACTTGGATTTACAAAAATCTCTGCCAAGATTTTTCAAAATATCATCACGATTTCCACAACTTTCAGGGGAAAAAAACATAATCGTTAGACTACAGCGAGAGGGTATCTTTCATTAATCACATCATTAATATTTGATAAAACATAATCATTAGACTACATCAAGAGATGTCTTTCATTAATCACATTATTAATATTTGGTCTACTTTTAGACCAACTAATGTGGTTCATCTCAAATCCCAAGGAAATTGGTAGGTGGCTTTCAGGGGAAAAAAACATAATCGTTAGACTACAACGAGAAGATATCTTTCATTAATCACATCATTAATATTCGGTAAAACATAATCATTAGACTACAGCAAGAGATGTCTTTCATTAATCACATCATTAATATTTGGTCTACTTTTCGACCAACTAATGTGGTTCATCTCAAATCCCAAGGAAATTGGTAGGTGGGGAGCCACATGGCACAAATCTAATTTTTAAAAATTTTCAAAAGTCAATGCAACTTAACAAACTTTTTAATATACTACAACACTTGATAAACATTAAGACTAAGCATATGATGAGCATATTCCATTGAGAATCAATCTAGGCCCTCAATTAAAAATATTTAAAAAAGTCAACAAATCCTCATCGAGCTTAAATTGAAATAAAAACTTTCAACAATAAATTATCAAATCAATTTCGATTTATCATTATTATTTAAAAAAAAAAAATCAAATTTCTCAACATTTCTATATTTATCAAATAATAACTTACTATTTAACCAACATCCAAATATAAGGATGGCTCTATTATAAATTTAAAAATAGTTTTAGTAGTGTTGTTTTTCGAAAGTTTTTTGTTGTCTGGTGGTTCACTATTCAAATAAATTAAAGAAAATTTTAAGATTGAAATTCATCTTAAAGTGTAAAAATTTAAAATATTTAGTTATACTTTTATTAAAAATATATTACATTTTTTAAAATTTTATATATTTCTATAAAATTTAGGTTGTTAAGGAATTTTTTTCATAAAATTTAGGTGAACCACTTTTATAAAATAATGGAGATATGTAATTTTTTTTTTTTGCCAAAAACATGGAATTTGAGATTGGGAGAAATTTAGCCCTTAAAATGTTCTTATCAAATCATATATAAGTATGGGAAATGGATGAGACATATAACACTACCTAAGAAGAGATTGTGTTTCTAGGTCGAATGCTAAGAAGAAATTGTCTTTCTAGGTCGAATGAAGAATTCAGGTACAACGAATGACTTAAGAAAATATTTTAAAGTTTTAGATCATGTTGGAGTTGACCAAATCTAATTTAAATCTACAATATAAAAACATAGTGGAAACTACTTTAAACCAAACTAGGCATTATGATAGAATGACCTATTTGAAACTCATGGGATTAGAACAATCAATTACAGATGTTTTCTAAGGCACTCATTGCGTGAAGGTTGCTAGCTCAAAACCTCAAGAATACAAAAAAACTAGAAATGTTAAGGGTTGGTGTGGTCTAGGTCGAGTGCAATCCCTTTGTGATTTTAATGTCCTATCTTCCCCTAACTCATGGTTTCTTAGCAAGATGTTAGTCTCACAAGTCGTGAACAAGCTCGCAAATAAATAGAAAAAAGAATGATCTATTTGAAGGTAGGGATTAGCCTAGATATATTTTTAAAGATCACCGAGCATCATGGAGTTGTTGTAATTAAATTTTGACCTCCAAATGTTCAAAATCATAACATTAAAAAGATCTCACCAAGATGAAAATTTTTACATTATGCTTTATAGAGTACATAAAAAAGGCATCAAAATGTATCATGCAACTAGTCCTCAATAAATCCTTTGTGTTTTCTATGCACTACTTCTTATGGCACACCATTTATGCTTCATATGCAAGAGATATAACAATTGGAACCTTAGAAACCAAGGATTCACACATTTTTAGTGTTTTTTTCTTACATTTTTAGGATTCAACTAGATAATGCTCTCCTTTTGGTTTGACAATTGAGAAGTTGTTTTAAGGGGTTGTTGATAAGATTTAGTGTTACCTATGGAAAAGTTCACTGGCCCCATGTAGAGCATATGAGCAACAATAAACTTACAAACATGGCCATGTTTATGTGCTTGGAAATCCAATGTTGGCTTATTCAAACTTGGAACTAAGCCATGTTCTTTCAAATCTAGGCATGAGGATCACCTATCTCGATTTTTAAGATTTGGAATGCATCATAATGGGAGCATTGACAACAAAATTAGCTAAGCATACCGAACAATTACTAAGAACTTTAAATGAGAAAATGAATTACATAGCATCAATCGACACTTCTCAAGCTTTGTCGTTGATATTCAAAACTTATTGAGAGGTCACTTATTCCAAGATTGCTCTAGCTCAACTGAGCTTAGCTATGTAGCTTTCCCTATAATCAATCCCACATAGGTCTCTACCCCATTTGCAAAAACCTTAGCAAGTATTATGCCCTATGAACTACTGAGTTAGTTCGCTTCACTCTTTTATTTCAACATCGAGGGAATTTCATAATTTAATTTTATGAAATATCATTTTAGGATTATCTACAAAGAGTAAGTCATTAATCTATGACTTGTTTTCATAAATATTAGTTACAATTAACTAATTTATCATCATTTGAATAATTCACTTAACACTCATTACATCGAGTGATTTTCAAATAAACAATAAAATAGAATTAAAACTAGTAAAAATCCATACTTTAGAACTTACACCTAGTAACTAAGACTTCCCTTTACTTCCCTTTAGACAAACCACAATTGTGGCAACATCAATTAAAGTTTATAAGGTTGCAACATCAAATAAAGTTTATAATATTCAATGCATCAAGTCACATGATTATGGATATTCAAAGTATGGTTCCCAATGTAATAGGGGTTCCACCAACTTGTTAGTAGGGTTATTGAGAGAGGGGTACCATGTTCCATGGCCCTAATACCTCCATCTCTCCAATCTACTCGTCGACATTGTGACTCTTCGCAAAGTATGAATGACTCTAGTTGTTCATATCAAAAGGGTCAAATTGCTGGTGAGGAGGGGAAGGCCCCACGAAAGGAAAAGGCCAATGAGAACCCGTCCAAAGCCATTCGACGATCAATTTATATATAATATATATAATAATATATATATATATATATATATATTATATTATATATATATTTATATATATATATATTTAAATTGAACCATCACATTCATGGGATAGTGATTAAAACAAAACCTAATTTTTCTATAAAAATGTCCTACTTCATCCACCTCAACTCTTATTTATTAATCATGGATTCCATCATCAATTTTATTCTTATCATATATCATCTTTCATAGCTTATCCTGAATTCAAATTTCATAACTTATCCTAAATTCACTATTTTAAACCAACCTTGAATTTTGCTTAGTAATTATCTTTATTTTGTAACTATAATTTTTCTTTTTTTTTTTACAATCAGTTATCCTATATCATCTTTCATAACTTATTCTAGGGTGAATGCATGAATATGGGTTACACTTTTTGGTAAGCACACAAATTAGGTGGGAGAAAAAAACGTTACTCGATCGAGAAATACTTTATCCCTCGATCGAGCTATTTGAGGGCTTAAAAATAACCCTCAATCGAGCTCCTATGTAACCCAAAATTACATAACAACTTGATCGATCTACTTTTTTTAAATTCCCACCAAAAAGATAATGATGGATTTATGGTTTGAAGGGCTTGATCGAGCCCTCGTTTAACCATGTCAAGAGCTCGATCGAGGGTTTGTTAAACCTTTGATCGAGCTATTTCAATTTTTACCTTAAGTTCTTGATTGAACTTTTTAAGTGCTCGATCGAGCTAGTGAGGGCGTAAAAAAAAGGGTTTAAGCTCCCCTTTTGCATATTTCTCAGCAACAACATTTTGTACCCTAGTAGACTTCAAGCATAATTTTTTGTTAAGTGGCAGAGTTGATCATGATAGATTCATGAAGGAATACTCTATCCAATGGCATATGAGTGACATTTTCAAATCTATATGATATTTTACATCTAATTTCTTTTAAACATAATGCTTGAAATTTTTTTGGACACTTTTTCAAAACGGTTGAATAAAAAATCAATAACATAAAATATTCTAAACAAAAAAATTTCAAATAATACACAAATCTTTGTTTACAAGTCCTCTTCAAAAGGGTACTCTTGGTTTTTTAATTTATTTAAATAGTAGAAAGAATCTTACATGGACACATGTGTCTGCAAAATGTAATTGAAATATTTCTTCACCAACTTTGAAAAGTGCTAAAAAAGTATAATTTTACATAAAAAGAATAAACTTTTAATATGCATAACTTAATTATCTCTTCTCATAGTTCTTTACATGTTTTACTTATATTTTGCTTAATGAGTTGAGTAAAAGTAAGATGTCATGTCTAGTGGTCTAATGTGCTTTGATTGCAGGTTTTTGGGAACAAATTATGGCTAATTAGGGTGCAGGAACTCGAATGAGACAAGAATGAGAGATTATAGGAGATGGATCTCCCTCATTAAATACTCACTCACTCGAAGATCCCTCAATCAAATCACACCAGCTCAGAGTTGCAAGGAGCTGAGTCATGAGGATCATTGGCAGTCAAGCTAGTGATAGTTAAGAAGCAATTAATCTCAATATTGGGAGCCAAGCCTCCCTAGATTTAATGAAGTTAATGGAAACTTCAGTTGTATAAATAAAGAGACCTAGAGCCTCATTAGGATTCATATTTTTTATGAAAGATAACAAAGCAGTTTTGAGTTGAAGTATTGTGACCAAACACTGTTATGTATTTTTTTGATATGTTAATGAAAATGAGCAGCATTCCCTTGATCTAACACTGAGTTGACTCAGAGGGATAAATCTCTTGGATTAGGGCCCAACCATAGCAACATAGGTTCCTCTTACTATACTTGTATGCTTAGTATCTCATAGATTAGTTGTTAAATTCATTTTGGTGTTGTTAAATTACAAGTATTGGTAGATTTGATTAGTTTGCTTCCATTTGTACATGGATTTAATAATAGCATCACATATATAATAAAATATTAAAAAAAAGGCTGATAACAGGTGGCTCTTACCTCATTCCTCCCTCCAGGGACCATGGCTTGAGGAACAACTCCCATTCAGCCCAAAAAGACAAAATTCTGGTTTCTTATGAAATTAGCGTTCTTCTGCTAGTTAGGTCATCCTCTTTCAGTTTTAAAAGATAGGTTGCAATTGTAATTTTTGATATCTTAAGTTTTTTATTAGATTTCATGTTGCTTTCATAGTAGGTTTCAAGCATTTCCATGCATGAACTTAGCAAATAAATGATGCAAATTATGTTTTCTCATATTTTTGCAAGCCCTTCTTGTTTTAAGATGATTTATGGATAAATGCCACCAATGATGTATATGTTGCAGGAGTTTTTACATGACAAGAAGACCTTGTGTCATCATCCTCAGCCACACCATATCCACCCATGATTGCCAAGGGCCACTACATTCTCAATTCGAACTATTGTTTTACAAAGACAACTTTCCATGCTTATTGAGAAAATCCAACCATCATAAAGCTTTGGTTTTAGTTCTAAGTGAGTTCCAACCACTCCCTTGCCTTATGTCTTCCATTCCTCACCTTCCCTAAGCTCCATAGCACTTTCCAATCACTCATTATGATTTCGTCCTATTTCCATAGGAAAATAGGGGATCTTGTAGGTGAACTAGGACATCCTATAGGAAAACCTGTAGTGGCCTATTTTGAGCCCAATTTGTGAAAAAAACATCACGAAAGCTAGGAGAACACCCCTGCTTGCCTCCCAAGACATCTAAACCATTGCACTCATCTCCCTCCACACGTATCTCACTAGTCGTGCAACCAAGAAGGATTAGCATTCATGTTTTTACAAAAAGATAAAAAGGAAAAAGGTCATGTTGATTCATATGCACAACAGTTAAGTGCTTGTTTAGATCAGATTCCATGCTTAGGGTAGTTAAGATTTCACATCTGTTAAATTAGAACTCTTCTTAAATCAAGGTATATTAACAAATAGCTAGATGAGTTGTGTGTTTTAGGCATCTCTTCTAGTCTTTCATTACTGCAGTAGGTAGCATTTCAATCCTGCCCATTAGGGTACAATTCTCCCTTCTCAATTCGTAATCAAACTTCTTCTAAATCAATAGAAGGATGGTTTGAGAAACCCTAGTGGTCTATTGGCCCAACTCAACAGTGACAAAGAGGAGACCCATTACATCTATTTGTGTATACATCACAATGACCTCCAAGTTTGTACGAACCCCGGGTTGATGAAGTAAAGTTGGTAGCCCCAGGAGTTGTAACATTCTTGCTACAACACTAGTGCTCATCAAAAGGCAGGGGTAGGAACAACAGGTTGGACCGAGGTCAAAGTAGAGTAAGGTTTAGGTTGATTGGATGGAGTGTTTGCAGGAGGATCAATGTACCAGATTGGGATCGCCAAGGTAATGTTGGGTAGACTCAACGTAGCCATGACAAGTGTAGAATAAACTCTAGGAGGTCGAAATAAGAACAATATCTGACCAGAAGAATAGTGGCATGGAGGAACTTCTCTATGATGGTTAAGGCCTAGGGAAATGGTTCTGGGCATAAATGGGTTAAGAGAGACACCAGTAGAAGGAAAGGGTCCCTGAGGAGTAGTATCGGGAGGTAGGATTGAGTTAGGAACAATAGGTTGTGGAGGTGTAGTTTGCTGTGAAGGTAGACCAGACCATTTGCAGGCAACCCCAGATGCTTGGAGCATGTAAACATTGGATGAGATAAGCTCATAAGGAGTAGGCAGTGGACCATAGTAAGCACCAAGCGAAGTGGAATCTTTGTAGCATATTGGAGAGACATTGGTGAAGGACGAGACATTGATATTGTTAGCCACGAAGGAAATGTTGGATGGAGGTGAAGTGTGGGCTTTGGGGTCATATTATGTCAACTGATCAATGGTGACGATCTTTCCATTATGGGGAAAGCCCATCTTATGATGAATCGAAGATGCACCGAAAACATACATGACATAAGTATAACTACAACCCAAAATGATGTTATAGTCTAGGGGAGCATCAATGAGCTCAATGTCAATACATAAAATATTGTCGACAATTGTGACTGGGCAGTTGCGATATAAGCTAAGGGGATGTGAAGGATGGCCATCCCATGCCTAAAGAGTGATGGTGGACGGGGATATGTTAGCGAAACCAATTTTCTTCCAAACATTGGCAGCCATCTCACAGGTGGAGGCACCTTCATCAATGATACATCGCTGAACAATGGCGTTTCTGATGGAGATTGGTATTTGAAATGAAATGGAGGAAGGCAAGGGAGGATTTTTTGACTTTTCAACATGAAAGAAAATCATCTGATCGTCTTGAGGATCCATGACACCCAAAGAGGATAACAAAGCTTTCCATTTGGAGGGGCACATCTGGAGGACTTCTAGCATTGACATGGCAGTAGGAGATTGTGCCAAGTCATCTACTATGTTATATGTACGGGCAACTTTGGTAGAAGCAGTATTTCGGTGTAACAAACCTTTGGGGATCTTGGGAATAACCTCGATCTTAATTTGAGGGATCTGTTAGGTACCGTTGGGTGACGATAGAGGCTGGGTGGAAACATTGGGTTGGGACTCAATTGCAAACTTAGCGAATGGATTGGGGTATCGACACGATTGAGTCTGAAAGTTGACTTGCTCGGTATTAACATCATCATAATTCATCATAAGAATTTGATAATCATGGTGACTAGATGGTGGAGTTGAATGAGCTACCTAACCTTGTGTAGGTTGGGTAGCTATATATCCTTGGCGAGTGAAAGGATTGGTAAGCACTGCCGGTTGAGATGAAGCAGGAGGGGGAGGAGGAGCGGTGGCTACGATCCTCGAGAAGTTGCTTGAGCTTCCCATACTTGCCACATCTAAGGTAAAAGAGGACACTAATGGGTATAATGACTATATACACTGCAACATGCACATCGTTTGTTCATACAAAGACCCTTGTTTTTCTTGGTTTGACCACCTTATTTCTAGGTTGTAGGATTAGGATGAGTATCCTGAGGGGCATTGGGTGGAGAACCTTGGTTGCCTTGATTACCTTGAGATTGTTGGTTCCAATTAACCTTCCCTTTGTTCCTTTTCTTGGGGTTAGGGGGATTGGGTCCACTCTGTTGAGCATACAGTTGACCTTGTGGAGGAGGTGCATGTTGTGGTAGAGGGGGAGAAATTATGGGGGGTTGGGGCACTATTGTCGAAGGGGATGGAGCATTAGTTAGTGCATACTGATAATAATGATATGGGGCAAAATTGGGATAAACAGGAGGTGCAACAACTAGCCTTGACATATTTTGATGCAGATGGGGATATGTATATGGAATGTTGGGACCTGGATAACGTTTTCATGGTGGAGGATTGGGCGGGGATAATTGTAAGTGGACCATAAATCATCAGAGGTGGAGCACATGGTTGGGGGTGTGAAATGGTTCTAACTATTCCATACGCGATACCAGGCCAAGGCAGATCAGGGATGACAATGTAAACATAACCTGACTAGGCATATATCAGATTAAATTTTAAGGGTACTTGGAGTGCCTCTTCCTGAGACTACTGGAGTGTAATGCAACATCTTTAGCAAAGGGGGCCAATAATGGTCTAAGGAACCAATCCATATAGAATTTATATTCGAAGTCAGGAGCTCTACATATACTCTTCTTCTACGTCATTCTTGAACATGGTCAGAAAGGTGAGTGGTAGAAGTTTGACAGAAAGAAATCAAAAGTTCGGTATCGATATCATAATGGAGAGGTAACTGGAAATATGATAGAAAATATGTGGCAAGAGTCACAAAAATGGAATGTGTAGCTCTGGGATGATCGACATACCACTTAGCAGCAACTCCAGGGAGTGTGTGTTGGAACAGACGAAGATGGGTGGAGTCTTCAGTAAAGGAATTTGATGAACACCACATGTGGAATGAGCGAACATGATTAGTTGGATCTTCTCTGGGATTAATTTCAAACTTTGGGATGTTTGAAAGGAGTTCTATAGGCACAACTGGCCAAGTGGGATCATGGAGAAGAGGATCATTGATAAGCTGGCTAAAATCGGGGAGACTTAAACTTGCCATAAAAGGAAGCAAGGGAGTCGGAGTGACCACATCGGTGGGGGTTCTGCTGGTGGGGGAACCCTGAGTTCTCGCACCCATGTTGGTGCTTGACATGGTGGTGATACGGGGTTGAGAAGATGCAAAATCAAAGGATGAACTGGATGAATAAGTAGAATCAGAATTAGAATGATGACTTGATGGAGGACTGGGAGGATGAACTCTAACTTGATGGGGAGGAGAATATGTCCTAACAGTAATTGAGGGTGAAGACCTCGAATTCGATGTGCAAAATGCCTAGGGGTGCAATGATGTCTTGACAATAATGATTTAAGAACTAAAGGGTGATGATAGGAATAAAAGATAAATAAACAACAAGAAAACACTTAGTGAAGTAGTTCTAAGTGTAAACTAACTATTTTAATGATGTTATTCTAATATAAGAAAACACGTCATATCAAAGAAAAATACCTCTAGTCAATAAGGGATATCAATCCTAAGAAAATCCTAGATCTATTGTTTTAGATGGTCTGCCAAAGGACTTCTTACTTCACAGAATCTCATCCCCAAAAGCAGAGTTGTCTAGAGAAATGTAGGGTAAAGAAACAACTGCTTCCCACAGCCAATCCTATAGGGTGCTTTCCTAATATTAGTCACTATGGTTCCCTTCGTCCCACAGGGGTGGTCAAGTCTTGAGCTTCTTAGTAGTTTTCCACTACATGGGATTCCCTGCTGTTGGGCCGTTAATATGTCATTATTATTATCACTTTTGAACACTTATTCCACCCATTTCTACCATTCTTCATCACGTCATTTATCATATAATTCTATTTTACAATGATTTATGCTCTTATGTAAAAATATTATTTATTCTCCTTTATTTCTAATAAATTGATGATTATGCATGATTTTATCAATGATAGTTTTAATAAATTGGTTGTAATATTATTCACCATTTTTAGCCTCCAAGACAATTTCCAGATTGAAGATTTGATCATCAAATATTCCAACTCAAAAATTCGCTGGAATAAGAAGTGACAGTTTTGCAATTGAGATTATGGGCAAATGAAGAAGAATCTGGAAAATCCGGAACATGGGTTTTGTCTAGAACTGACCAAATTAACTTTTTTGAAGAATGGTTTGCCCAAATTCAGCTTGTATTGAGAGAAATGCAGGGTTCTTTGGGCACACTTTTCTCAGATTTGTTGTGTGGCCGTTTTCCAAATCTCAGTTGCAAAGCCAAATTCACCTTGCTCTTGTTGAAAGATAGACGGAACTATATTTTCTTGTTGATCAATTGGTTAGAAACAATCCAATTTTGTAATAGAAATCATGTTGTAATTATCTTTATTGTAACTTCTCTCTGATCTCTTTCTATTTAAATGAAACAGAGATCAGAGATGGAGGAGGGGAGAATTGAGGATTCAGAATTGGAAATTCAAGAATGACGATGGGATCGGATAGAATATGAGGAAAAGGAGATTGTTGCATGACCATTGTAATTCTCAAAGCTTCAGCGACTGTAATGATTTCACAGTTTGATGATGAATAAATAAAAGGGTTGCTATTCATTCTTCTCATATGAAGTAGCCCAGCAGCATCCGCAGGCGGCTAAGGGCCCAGCCTCTGGTGGAATGTGCTGCTGTTGTATTATATCTTTCTAATTTCTGCCGTGTGATGGTTTGGTTTAATTCCTATTTCTTTGAATCGTATTGCTTTACAGTTTCATGTTTTTGCAACGAGCTGTTATAGTATTTTATGAAATTGTTGTATCGCACAAGTTGAGATTGAATCGCGTGGCTGTTATTTTCCATCATAACATAGATTATTATCCTTTTCTACTTATATTGTTATGATGTTCATTTCAAATATAAAGCTTTGCTGTGCTATTTCAATTATGGTTTCATTCCATTTTGCTGTTCTGTTTGATTGATATTCATTACAGATTGTTGTTCAATAGGATTGGTTATTCGATTCCTTTAATTACAGTTTGCTGTCCATTTACTTTGCTGTTCATTTCTGTTGGTTAATTGCAAGAGTTTGCTTTTAAAGAGTTTTCCTACTTTACTTTCAATAGCAACTTTAGTTCAATTTCTATTTCCTTTTAATTGCTTTAAAGCAGGACTGTCAACTGTAAAGAACATTGGTTATTGCTTCCTTGTTCCCAGATTGATTGTCTTGTTCCAGTTTGATTTCAATTGCATCAATATCTAGAGGAATGAGTTATTGCTACTGTATCCTCGATTGATGGTTGTTTGAGTGAATGATTTAGTTCATAACATTTCAGTTTCTTGCTGTTCCAATTAGATTTTGTTTCCAGCTTTCATTTACTTTTGGATTTTAAGCACTATACTGCAAAACATTACTCTTGAGTAAATAATCGCCTCAGATTGAGTACACTCTTGAAATAAAAAGTCATCCTTGGGTTGATAATTAGTGTGAAGGTAATTAGGAGTTAAAAAGACACCTTTTTATCGCTCGACACCTGCCATGGGTTAGGTAGCCCCGAGGTGAACCATTTGCACAATGACCTAGCCTAACCCCCACTGAAACAAGATTTTGACGCACTCAGGCTTTGGATTGTGGGATGTTGAAGGATTTTAAGCTCCCTAATATGTCAACTTCTATGTCTCAATGAAAGCGATCGATGGCCATTATTGGAAGCATATCCCACCAATCCTACACCTACACTATAAAGATTGTTTGGCTCTACTGCCAAAGTGGGCTTAATCTATGTGTGTTAAGTTATTAAGCTATAGCTTTTTAAGTCTTGGCTTGGTGGTGTTAAGCAAGCTCACATTTTCATAGGGTGTGGGTGTGTAAAAATAATGTGTCAAGTGTATGAGTTAATCAAGCATGTTTCATGATGTCATGTGCTGCTGAAAATAACAGGTTGAAACACTGTAAATAAATTTGAAAATGACAGAAAATAAACAGCTAATCAAGCACACAGAACCCCACCCATAAGGACTACTAAACAGTTAAGAAAGGGAGGGTAAACAAGCTACTCAAAGACACATAAAAAGGCTTAAAATATCTAATGTCTAGAGGCTGAGATCTATAGGATCTAATCTACTGTAAATGGTGTAGACAAACAATAAAAAATCAGAGGTTAAAAATGCTACAAAGAATAGGTGTGAAGCTCTAAAACCTAGGATGCTTAAGGGGATCCTAAGGGGGAAAGACAAACCCAAAATCTAAAGGGACAAAAGGTAAAATAACCCTATCCAAAAGCGCTTAAAATTAATGAACCATACTCTGAAAATTAGTTGCTAAAAATGTTGAAAACTCTAGACTCACTCAAAAATTTCTTCCTAACAATGTGGAGGTGTTCTCTAAACCCTAGGGGGATTTTTCCTTCCTCAAAGAGACAAATAAAGTGGATCCAATCCTAAGGAATATAAAAAACATAGGTGAAGTACCCAAACCATTCTGCAGACAACACTCTTGACAATTCTAAAAAAAAATTGAAAATTTTTTCCGGTAAAATTCCAAAACGTAAGTATTGACTTGAAACAGTGGAAAACACAATTTTTGGGCCAAATAGTGCGCTCTAGAACACAAACCTAGGGATGAAAAGTGTGGTTTTCTCTCGGGACTCTCGGTCGGCAGATCTCTTACAAATTTTGTTGTCTCCTGTTCGGTTGTTACCTGTGACCTGCAGAAAGAACTAGAAAACCATCAAAATGTGAAAATTTGACAAAAAATGGTTTAATACTATAAATAGAAATTGTGAGGCTAAAAATAGCTTTAGAAAACACTATTTTTTTTTGAAATGTCAGTCACCCAAGAATGTTGTTATTACACTAGTGGAGTCACCATTTGTTAGTGTGAAATTTCTTGGAAGGTGTAGCAAAAACACTTCACTTAAGTCACTAGGTGATAAATGACCCTAACAACAAGTTGATGGCTACTAGCGATTCAAATATGCAATAAAAATGGAAAACCTACAACAAAAGTATAGACGATCCATAATAGAAAGCAATAGTAAAAATATCCAATGCAATAACCCAAATAGAAAGACTTTAATTGAATAAATCTTTTACTTAAAAACACTTGGTGAAAAAGATCTACAGATGGGTCTGTAAGTCCCCCTCCGTGGGATGGGTCCTCTGATGTCCTTCATGCTTCAGAAAATGATCTTCTCTCTTAATATGTGAAAAACCCAGACAAAATGTGGAGAACTCGAATGGGAGCTCAAAAGAAAAAAGACGATAATGGTGACAATGATTATGATCATGGTGAGGAATGAATGAAAATTTTTCCTATTTATAACAAAGTATTGAGTTAATCTCGAAAATGGAGAATAATAAAATAATATTAACCAAAACAAGATCTAATCACTTGGAATATGTTATTATATTTATTGGAGAGGGAAAAGATATTCAAAATTGTTAAATATATGTATTTAGAAATAATTAACTAATAAAAATATTTATTAATTATTTCGCGAGAATTAAGAATAATTGGAAATTGAAATAATTATTAAATAGTGATTTAACAATTATTCCAATAACATGAATAATGAAAATTAAAGAAATAATGATTTATTTAATTATTGCTAAGGGATCTAGTCAAATGTGACAAGGAATAACTATTTAAATAATGATTTAATAATTATTACTAGAGAAAATTAAATAAATAATGATTTCCCTAATTATTCTCATGAGTTTTTTTATTTAAATGAGAAAATAATTTAATAAAAGTGGTTTCCTAAATTATTCTCCATAGTCAAAATGATTTTACTATGGTAAAGTTAATTCTACACGGTGTATTTCGATCCACCTAGTTAAAAATGGCTAGGCGATCATTTTTTGGTGATAACAAATTATATCCTCAAAACGTGGTCCCCATTTAGGTAATTGTGTATCAGTTGAAGGATGAAGATAATTCTTAATAATTTCAATTAGTGTGCCTAATTAAGAGTAAATCAAGTCAAAATGTTGGACACCTAAAGTGGCCTACTTCTCTGTAACTTCCCAAGATAATTGTGAACAATTTCAAATAGAGTGCTTGACTAAGAGTAAATCAAGTCAAGATGTTGGGAACCTAAGGTGGTGTACTCCTATGTAACTTCTGAGCCATGCTGACATCCTTGGAAATAAGTGGTAACAAGGGTTGGGTAAAGCAATCTTTAAGAAGTTGGTTAGTAATCTTTGTCCTAATTAATAGCTTTCTTCACCTCCACTCATGTATGTGATGAAATATGTGGGTGGAGGTGTCCAACTTGAAGGTAGATAAGAGATAGATGCATTTCTTACCACAGAGATAACTAAAAGTAGTTCAAGAACATTTGTGCTAAAAAGGAATAGTTACCATAAGATACCCAATTTAATTCTTTATACCATTTTGTGATATCTCTACATTACATTACATTATACTATATTACATTATATTAGACATCTCTATTACATTGAGCTAAAACAAGCCTCTATATTTAATGATTGATTCAAATTCTATAAAAAAAAATATTCAAATTCTATAAAAAAAAAAATTATTTTACATATAACAACCATGGCATCAAAACTATTTTTAAATTTAAACGAGTTGGGATGCCACCGTGGCTTCAAATGGATTAGGATTCCTCGTCTAAAGGGCAATTTAAAACTATTTTTATATTTAAATATATATAATTTATAGTAAATGATAATTATAATTATATTCTAGATGTCATGAAATACTAAAACAGAAAAATAATTATGTTATATTTTATTTGGTTGTTTGTCGTAAAGACGGAACCATTATTTTCAGACAGGAGCCAGAAATTCGGTGTACATGTAGTTTAAATATGATTGGCAACGTTGTTTATTAATTCATTTTTTTTTGGGTGGCACTCTTTACGAGGGTGGTTGGTTAAACAGTAAAATATTATTTTGATTATGATAGTTAACGTCTATTTATAAACTTAAAAAAAATCAGAAATTTAGAATTTATTTTTTAAAATGATGATTATATATATATATAAATATAAAAAGAGGTTATGGTTAAGTTATATTTTAAATTGGAATGATTAAGTTAGGCAAGAAATTTTAATAACAAATTTTTAAACAATATTATATATTAAGAAATAATTAAATTTACTAAAATTTTTATACTTTTAAATAAATTTTAATTTTTTAAATAATTAAATTTAAACAAATAATTCATTTGATTGGTTGTTTGAGAGACTCAATATTTCAAAGAATTAAATCTAAACGAGTAATTCATAATGATATATATAGAAAGAATGAAGATAACAACGTTATTAAAAAAAGGTCCTAGGGGTTAGTTTAACTGGTCAAATAAGTGCCTTCATGTTGGGGAGAGTTAGTTCAACTGGTCAAATAAGTGCATCTCCGTTCGGGAGGTCACACAGTCAATTCTCCTCGAAGCCCTTGAGGTTAGGCCTAGCTATTGACCCCTCACAAGGTCAATTCTCCCCGAAGCCCTTGGCCTAGCTGTTGGCCCCACGAAGCTTGATACCCTTAATCAACCTCAGAAATTTTTCAACCATGTTACATTTGGTTATTTGCTCCACCAAATTAATTATTATTTATAGAGAAGAGTAAAATAGAATAACGATGTAACTATTATTAACCATCCATCCTTTTTACAGAACTATTTGGTAGTTTCTAGTATTGTAATTTATTGTTTTAATAAATAAAAAAAAAAATTGAAAATTTTGGAATTTTCCATCTTTCTATGAAATAATTAATGTTTACGAGGACTTAAATCATTTATAATGCTTTATTAGATTTTAAGACAACCATCACCGAGCATACTAGTTATAATTTTCAATGTAATATATTCGAGGGTCTTTTATAAAAGAATGACCTATGTTCGTACGTATCAATATCAAATTGCCCATCTAAATTTCAGTGTGAATAGTAGTTTTATTATATCACGGTCAATTTTAATAATAAAAGTTTCTAAATCTGTGAAACTTTTCAAAATGTCATGAATGTAGCATATGTCTCATGTCTCAATAAATGAAGCATTTTTATGGTGCAACAAACAAAAAGATTCATGGAGATCAATTTTTATTATTACTTTCTGGGGCATTTGGAAGTGGCAGAACAACTATATTTTCAATGACAAAAGGGCCCCTTTTATGGAAATCTACTTCAATATTATTGCTCACTATGATGAAATCCCGCAACAATCACCCAAGCAAAAGGAGTAGGTTAGTAAAGATTTCTCACAGGAATTTTCTTCTCTGCCTAGGGCGTATTTCGATGGAGCTGAGCAGAATGGTTTATGTGGCTGTGGTTTTCATATTTTAGCAAATGAAGACAGCCTTTTTTCCATTCATTGGAATGGGGGGAGGGGCACAAATATGTTGGCTGAGGTGATGGCTCTCCCAGGTCTCTTGAGTTTCTGTCTTTTTTTAAATCTTCAGAATGTTTCAGTCTTTGGAGACTCAAAAGTTTTGGTGGATTACGTCTCTGGGAAAAATTCCATCTCCAGGCCTCATCTAGTGGGGTGGCTAGATAGGATCAGTTTTTTTTGGAACTCTCTAATAGGTGGCACATTGAATCACATCAGCAGCGATCAAAATCAAAACGCTGACTCCTTATCTAAAAAGGGTCTCCAAGCGGCTCCGGGGTCTTGGCATCTACAGGTTTCCTCTGGAGGAAAAATCTTTCCAATACAGGATTTCTTCCCTCTTGATTTCTAGTTTCTCTGTTGTAGATCGTTGGATTCTCTCGAGTTTTCTCTTCTGTTTTATAATTTTCCATGTCTGTTTTTACTCTTGTTATATATGATGTTATCTCTATGGTTCGTGTTTCTGCTACGCAGGCTTCAACTCAATCTCACAACTCATCTTGGTCTCCTATATTTTTCTAATCGAAAGCAGGCTGCGGGCTAATAGTCCAGTTTTTGTTTTTTTTTTTTTTTTTATCGCTTTCTCTTGATATGGTTTCATCATGGTGCAGATGTTTATGCTCTAACTCTAGGGTTTTTAAAGGCCCGATCTTGCCATTACTAAATATGGCTCTTCTTCTGTGCCGATTCAGATCTTTTGGGACATATTCTATGTTCAAATGAATGTACATTCTGACTCTTTTATATATCTTATATAAATACAATCATACTTTTTCCATCCTGAAAAATATTAATTAAAATTATCTAAAACATATACTTACATGTTCCAATCTCATAACTTTTAAAATTAAGTGTCCAACTTTCTCTTTTTCTCTCACAATTTCTATAACTATATTTAATAATATACCATAAATATGTTGCATTAAAATTAAATCAATTTGTGTATACTAAACAATAAATAATATTACAAATTTTAACAATTTATTTCGTAGAAATTAGTTCCCATATCCTGATCTTCATCAAACTTTTCAATAACTAATAAATCAGTTCAGTGTTGTTATCGGTAACAATAACTAATAAATCAGTTCAGTGTTGTTATCGGTAACAATAACTAATAAATCAGTTCAGTGTTGTTATCGGTAACGTTAAGATTCACTTAAAAAAAATAAAAATAATAAATTGAAATATTAAAATGATAAAATTAAAATAGAGAATATATATATATATATATATATATTTATGAAAATCATATATATTTTTTAATAATAATTTTAGACTTATAAATTATAAAATTAATGTTATAATATATTTCATTAGAGAGTAGCTTTTAATATCATATAAATAAATTATAGTTGGAAAAAAATTACAATATTTATGAAAAACTTAATCTACATTCATAGAGTTAGAAATATTGGACATGCTAAGAAGGCATTGTTGCATGTCAAGTATTAAGTATTATTAAGCACCTTGCATGATGTTACAAGGATAAGGGAACAAGTATGATATTATAAGGAAAAGGGAACAAGTTAGCGAAAAAAAATAAATCTTGAAATATAAATCAAAATAAAACGTTATTCCAAATAATTAGTCTTCTCCACTGCATTTCCATTTTCAAGTTTGTTTCCTACGAGGAAGTCCACTCGAACTCTCCAGTTCGAGGGAAAGGCCAAGCTTTATCTTCTCCACTTCATTTTCATTTTCAATTGTTTTTCCTACGAGGGAGTCCACTCTGTCGTATGGTAAATCTCAGCTTTAATTTACACACAGACTTTATGAAAGAAACCAATTAACTCGAGTTCGAGGGCAAGGCCGAGCTTTATCTTCTCCACTTTATTTTTATTTTTAATTAATTAATTAGTAGTACGCCATAATTAATTAATTAGTGGTAAGACTAAATATTTGAGGGATAACACAAAATTTGAACCCAAGATTTTTCGTTAAGTCAGGCTTTATTTTCACGACCATTTTCAATTGATCTGTCCCAAGAGGATGTAGGTCAATCTTAAATTATATATAACTTTTTAATCCTTTTTTTTTTTATAGAAACGGTTATGGGATTTTATTAACTGAGTGGCAAAGAGCCACAAATTCGGTTACAAAAGGAGGGGTAGAATTCTGCGTGACTTTTGAGCCAGAGGAATATAACACCTACTCTTATCAGGCTCCTCTTTTTACATTTAATATAGTGTACTTCTGCTGCTAATTTCCCTAGCTGAAATATACAAACAAACTATTGCATAAGGAGGCAAAAGAACATGGTATTTTAGGGGATTGGATCCCAAAGAATTTCATTGTCTCTGAGTAAAGAACCTGCATCTAAATAAACTGCCTTGTTTTCCTCGGTATCTGCTTCTTTGTTATTTGTTCTCAAAACATGGAGGTATTTCAGATTCAGGGACTTTTCCATGCCTTTGATCCTTGAGATTATCCTTGCAAGCTGCAAGTCTGCTGGATTGGAGTTGGTCGCCGCTACTTGGATGATCACCTGGGAGTCTCCGAAGACATTTGCCTCCTTGTAGCCTAGCTCTTTGAGGAATTTGATTCCTTGGAAAAGGGCCATCGCTTTAGCTTGTATGCTTGAGGAGTGGCCTAATCCCCAAGCAAAACTGTGCACAGCTTTTTCATCTGGATTTATGATGATACCTCTGGCTCCAATAGTGCCTGGATTCCCTTTGGCAGCCCCATTGAAGAAGAGGGATGGAAGAGTTTGTTTGGACGTCCATATTTGGAAATCAGCTTCATTTTTCCTGACTTTCCATTCTTTATAGGGAGGAGGAGTGTTGTTTGCTTTTGGAAATTCAAAATTGAGAGCATTTCCCAGCTCTATGTCCTACTGGCTTAAATTTGTGTCGTCTCCTTTATCTTCCAGCCACTCTACTAGTTGACATTTTACTGAGTTGGCCACTATTTTGAAGTCCTGGTCCTTATTCCGAAAAATCCTTCGATTCCTTTCCAGCCAAACTTGCCAGCTGATGAATTTAGGCAGAGCACTCCACACTGACCTCATTGTTTTGTTTTTTGGAGATGAGCCTGGGTATCTGGCCATCCATCCCGCAAACAATTCCGAGACTGAGGAGGGGAAAGTGAATTTATACTTCCAGGAGAACAGTAGCTCCTACCATATGGAGGCTGCAAACTTGCACTCAATCATGATGTGGAAGTCAGATTTTGACTTTTCCTTACAAAGAGAGCATCTAGAAGGCCCATAGAAGCCCCTTTTCTGAAGCCTGTCTTCAGTCATAATTTTTTGGTGACAGGGGAGCCAACAGAAGTGATCTACCTTAGGAATTGAATGAATTTTCCATATGCCAACCCAGGGGGCAGGATTGGGAGGCAAGTGGGGTCTCTCAAAACATTTGACATATCCCTGAGCAATAGAATAACCTGCTCGATTTGATCCCCAGCCTCTCATGTCCTACCTGCTTACTTGAATTGGAGCCAGCCCATGTAACTGCGTGGTTAATGTTTCCAGGTCAGGACGTAAGTCAGGTGGAACTGGGAGCTACTTCCAACCCAATCACGCATCGCCCTTCCAAGTTGAGAGATCCCATAATGTGTTTACGCTGGTCTCTGACATCCAGCGCTGGTCTATTTAAGATGTTGTCGTTCCAGATGTGGATGCATTTTCCATTGCCTGGAATCCAGAAGGAATGATTCCTTATCAACAAACTAGTTCTGCTGATGAACCTGCTGAAAAAGGGAATTAAAATGGTTCTTGGGCTGATCCAGGCATCTAAGTCTAGGTCCTCTGAAGTAATTCCTCCATAACCCAATTTGCACCCTACCAGGATTTGGAGCTATGATTTTCCATATTAATTTGGCTCCCATGGCTAAGTTTTGGACACTGAGATCTTTGAAGTTCAGGCCTCCCTCCTGAGTTGGTCTGGTGACTATTTCCCAATTAACTAGGGAGATTTTCTTCTTGTTTTGCTTGCCTCCTTTCCAGAAAAACGTTCTGATTAATTCCTCCATCTTTTTGATGATTCCCACAGGCGCCAATAGAAACGAGAATTTGAATAATGGAAGACTGCTGAGCACTGCTTTAATGAGCACTGATTTTCCAGCTATGTTGAGCCAGAGGACCCCTAGACCTGCATTTTTGTTTTAAATTTGTCTAAATGGGGATGCCAATCTTTACTCAAGGCCCTTTTATGGAATATGGGCAACCCCAGGTATTTAAATGAGGACCAAGAAGTTGAGATTGCAAAACCGAGGCATC
The DNA here is from genome assembly GCA_000404065.3 of Pinus taeda. Taxonomy (NCBI): domain Eukaryota; kingdom Viridiplantae; phylum Streptophyta; class Pinopsida; order Pinales; family Pinaceae; genus Pinus; species Pinus taeda. The sequence continues at coordinate 196,277 of APFE030009015.1, forward strand.
TAGCAATGGAGCTTGTGGTTGAAGCAAGAATATTCCAACAATATATATGGCATTTGGCATTGTTTAGAACACTGCCCGAGGCCTTACAATAATCTTCCAGAACTTCTTTGAATTTGATTGCTGAATGAGGAGTTGCAGCCCCCAGAAGTAGAGTATCATCTGCGAAGAGGGCGTGGTTGATGCTTTTAACCCCTCTAGCTATGCACATGCCAGTGATGACTTGTTCTTGCTGCTTTCTTTGAATATAAAAACTGAGAGCATAGGCCTGCAGAACGAATAGGAGTGGTGAAAGGGGGCACCCTTGCCTCTGCCCTCTAGTGGCTTTGAAGAAGTCAGTTGCCCTTCCATTCACCAAGGGGCCAATCCAAGGCTCTGATATACAGGCTCTAATCCACTTGATGAAGTTTTGACCGAACCCAATTTTTTGCAACACCTCAAACAAAAAATTATGTCTAACACGATCAAAAGCATTTGCAAGATCTAATTTAATAACCATACCTTTTTCCTTTCGGTGTAGGCTGGAATGAATCACCTCTTGAACCAAAACAAAATTGTCCACCAATTACCTGTCATGGATAAATCCACCTTGGTTGTCCGGGATGATTTTGGGAAGAATTCTTTTCAACCTGTTAGCTATCACTTTGGTTATAACTTTGTACCCAATATTGCATAAGGAGATTGGACGAAATCTGCTGAAAGAATTTGATCCTTTCTCTTTGGGAATGAGGGCAAGAAAGGCTGAATTTGTACAACCTTCAATCTTCTGGCAGTCTTGGGATTTCTGTATCATTTTGTAAAAATCCTTCTCTACAATCTGCCAACAGGTCTGGAGAAATCTGGGCGTGAAACCGTCCGGTCCCGGAGCTTTATCTGGATCCATTGCGAAGAGAGCCTCCTTGAATTCCTTTTGCGTGATTTTGCCTTCAAGTGCTTGGTTCATTTTGGAGGTGATCATGTTAGGGATAGCGTCCAATAAAATAGTGTTTAGATCAACTCCTGAATCTTCTCTGTACAACTGCTCAAAGTGCTTTGACGCTGCCTTTTTTATGCTGGTAAAATCCTTCAAAACACAGTTGTCTTCTTTTATTTCAGTGACGGAGTTGTGGCGTTTCCTGGCTTGGGCCTGTTTATGGAAAAAGGAGGAGTTTCTGTCTCTAGAATTGAGCCAGAGGCTCCTGGACTTGAGCCTCCAGTATTCTTCTTCTGCTAGACAGGCCTTGTGGAAGCTTTGTTGGAGTTTGGCCTCCTTTTACTCTTTTTTAGTGATATCGGCTGCTTCAAGATGGAGATGTTGTCTTTCTTAAGCACTTTGTATTTTTTTCCTTTCCGCTGCAGGATTGGGCATGGTCTTAGCCCAATTTTTCAGCATGCGTTTAACTCTTCTGAGTTTTTCCTCCCACACAAAAAAGCGGATCCCTTGACTGGCTCTTTCCAGCAGTCTCTGATCTTTTCCATAAAGTATTTCTCTTTAATCCAAAGGGAGCTGAATCTGAAAGGTATAGGCCCCAGATCCTTGGGGGCCAACAGCTCAAGGCTGATGGGCTTGTGATCTAAAACGCTGCTTTGAAGAATTCGCATTCTAGCTTCTAACCCAAGGAGAAGGAAGGAGCTTTGTACCAAAAATCTATCAAGTCTTGCCGCTATGTATCCCGGCCCAACTCTCTTGTTTGACTAAGTTAAGTTACCCATAGTCGGCTTAATGTCTATCAATTCCCAATCTTGCATGAGGTCTTCCACTAATTCTCTTGCCGGATCCCTAACGATGCTGCCTCCTCTTTTTTCTGACGAGAGGAGGGTGAGGTTGAGGTCTCCGACTATGATTGTGTTCTCCAAGTTTTCTAGATCTGCAAAGTTTTTGATAGAGTCCCAACATAGTTTTTTCTCACCTGCATTGTTAGGAGCATAAACATTGAACAAGCAAATTATTTCCTTAGTTTCTAAGTGCTGCATTTAAAAAAAATTCCAATGGGTGTTCAGGGACTCGAGATTAATGAGAAATTATTAGGATTCTAGAGCGACCCAAGTCCTCCCGAAGCACCACGGGCGGAGGTTGCATGTGCTCCTTCTTTCTTCCAAATTTTTTTTCTTGTCTGGAGGAAGGCTGAATCCTCCAATTTAGTCTCCTGGATGAGAAGGATGTCCGGGGCTTCCAATCTTACACAAATCCTGGCACAGTCATACTGATCTTTTTTGTTGGCCTTGTCAATGAATTTCCCAAGAGAGTTTCCTATATGCTTCAGAGAGTCCCAATTCCAACAGTGGACAGGAAGATTGGGGAGTCTTACCCATACCGGGGCTGCTGTAGGCACATCCACCGCCGGTTCGAAGTCTGGCATCCATTTATTTAAATACAGGCCTTGGGGGCCCATGAAGTAGGGGCCATTCCTGAAAATGAGATCTTTGTCCTCTTTTGCAGAGCATCCAAATAAAAAATATCCTCTTCCAAGGAAGTAAGAGGTTACCTTGTTTTTTATCAGCGGAGCCCAGTTCCTTGCGACCCAGTTCTCAGTTGATTTTGGGGAGGGCCATAGTCCTGTGAACTGACCGACTAGGGCACGATCTTCCAGGGACATGGCTACTTGAATCAGACCTTCAGGCGGAAGGGCAATCTCGGGGATGTCTTCAAGTCTTTTCACAAACTTCGCAGCTTCCACTGATTTCTTCTTTGGCAGAGAGGCCAGTAAGGATCTGAAGGCCTCAACGACGGAAGGTGGAGGAGGGGAGGAAGACCCCTGGGGGGGAGTCAACTCCTCCATGGGGGGCAGCAGATCTAGCCAGCCTGGCTGTAACTTTAAGGCAAAGCCCCCGGCGGACAAGTCCGCAGGGATCGAGACTCGCAGGTAGCGGGCGCGCGCGCCGGTTCAGAATGCGCGAGAAGCGGATCTCGCAGGATGCAGTATATATAACTTTTTAATCTTTGTAGAGCCTCTAACCTACACCTCATCATTCACTATTATCTACTGTTTTTCATCACCTATCTCTCTCTTTCACCTCATTTTCCCTGTTAAACCACCCAGATCATTACATTAGATGTCATTAAGCATGATCAAGTGAACTT
>APFE030009019.1:4176-33258 GCA_000404065.3 Pinus taeda
CGCGTCCAAAAAACATGTGCGAAAATCATGCACAAAACCATAGGTGGGTCCGCCCAACCTAACTTAGGGTCCAAAACCAAAATTTTCCGGGGCACTGCCCCGGACCCCACAAAGTGGGGTTATGGGTACCCCTCAAACCTCCTGTTAATTATGTGGAAATAATATAACACAACCCAACAACCTTTCCCTTTTTCTCCTTTAGGCTCACTTGACTCTATGATTTCTTTTCCCTTGCCAACCTGCTACAATAACTTGGCTTGTTCTTTTTCCATGATCAATTCCTTTTCTTTGAGCTGACTATTCTTCTGTTGAAGGAATGAAATGATGTATCTAGCTCTCGCCATGTTGACTGTAAGCTCCTTAATCTAATAATATTTATCTCTGATTTTCTGTTGAATACTTGAAGTCCTGTGCATCTAAGTCAACTAGCTCAAACTCATGCTCAATTGTGTTTTTATATTTCGATGTCGATCCCTATTTTTTTGATGAAGAAGACTTGGCCCCTTTCTCACAATGAGAGGCAAACACAAGACGCTTCTCTCTCTTGTACATTCTAGTCACCTCAGGTTAGGTTCTTTGGTTCTTTCAACTGATTTGTTTGATAACCCTACTTCCATAGGATGCGCTGATTTGTCTTGGTGATGGCTTGGTGAAGTAATCTCATTTCATTTTTGAAGCCCTAGATGATAGGAGAGTGTAAAAAACAGTGAGGGATGAGTGGAAAATGAAGTGATGTGAAAGTGGAGTTTGAAAAAATGGAAAAGGAGGTTTGAAAGAGGTGGGAATGAACTATGGAGAGTTGATGAAAATGAGTGGAAAATAAATGGATAAATGATCTACTTGTGAGAAGGAAAAACAAAGTTTATAGTGAAAGTGCCCAAAAACCCCCAGGAATGAAATAGGGTTTCACTTTTGGAGATGTAAAATTCTGTTTTGAGGTTGATTGAGTGTTTAAAATAGCTTAACAAACATATATATAGGTGTAGAGCAACATTTTACATCTTTGAAAACCAAGAAGTAAAAATGGCCATCATCAACGTATCATTTTTCATGAAAAATCCACTACAAAACCCTAATTGGAAAAATCATTGGCATGAGATGATTTTGAAAATTGAAGAAGGAATAATAATGGTGTACTTACTTTTTGCTTGGCTTAGGAAGCAATGAAATCAGGTCAACAAGCCAAAAAATTGAATTTGGGAGAGATTTGGTCGTTTTCTGGGCACCCTGCCCCGTGTGCAACGCCTTGTTCCTGTGTGTAGTGCAATTTCTCTGTGCGCAATGCCTAATCTTTGTGTGCAACACCTTGTTCCTTTGCACAACACCTTGTTTCTATGCACAGCGCAGTTTCTCTGTGCGCAACGCCTAATCTCTGTGCGTAACACCTTGTTCCTTTGCGCAACGCCTCAAGGTTTTTTCCAAATTTTCCTAAGAAACTGACTTTTTCTCTCTTTGGGATGAGAGAGCTCGATACTCAAGAGTGAATAGGATGTAAAAAAACCATGTTTGGGGCTTTTGAGTTTATACAGACAAAGTTATTTCTCTTTTTAAAAAAGAAATGGGACCAACAAACCTTTGAAACTGATTTTTCACTTTTGGAAACAGAGTTACCTTTACAACTAAAACCTGAGCTACCTTTTCACTTTCCTGAGTGCTAGACTTCTTCTTCTAGAAAATTTTGACCATGAGAACATGATCAATGTGTGATAACTCACAAATCAATACCCAAGAGCTACTTGTCATGCTCTATTCACTGCTAGATTTAATCATGAAAATGATGGATGTTGGAAACCCTAGCAACTTAATGGATGGCCTGAAAGTAAATGGAATGATGATGATGACTGACATGTTTTTATTAAAAATGTCATATTTAATAAGCATGAGTGAATTTCCAAAATACTGACCTCATTTCTAGACTGATCAAATAGTGACCAAATTTTGCTATGTAAACCTAGATTTTGATAGTCTTGACAAGCATAGTAAAAACACATTTGACCGAGGTGATAAGCTAACAGGACTGAAACTAACATAGATGACACACTAGTTAACTCTTTGACTCATATTGAATAATAACATAATCATTTGGACCAGAACCAGTCGGATCAGCAAAACCCAGATGATAATTCTAAAGAGAATCCATAAGACAATTTCTCTGAGTGCACTCAGTCTGGAAAAAAATCAGAGTAAAACTTGTAAACAACTAACGTGTCAACTGACCAACATCAAGAAGAAATGACTTAAGTACCAGTGAATAACTCACTAGTTACTAAGCCCGCTTCGACTAGCACAAACCTCTTAGAACCGACTTCAAAATGAATGCCAGGAAGTAAAGATAAAAAGGAGCATATTGATATTTCTACCAAGTATGTTGATATCAAACTTGTTAGCGATAATTTTTTTTATAGTTTTTAGAGCACTCCATCAAAGATACTAAGAGCCAGATGTGAAAGAGGAAGAAGGACACCAACAAGCTTCAATGACAATAGGAATGTGAATGGGAGACTTGGTTGGCTTGTCAAAACTAGGAAATAGAAAAACTCGATATCTTCGCTCCAACAAATGTTGATGATCATCTCATTTTCATTAAATAGTTGGTGCATCAACTAATTGATCAAAATTAAAAACTTAATGCACAGGTGACAAAGCTTCAAGCAAGACCTATAGTTACTGAATGTCCAAAATTTACAAAAATATTGCAAAAGGCTTATGATGAATTCCCGGCGGACAAACACACTTTAGAAAATTCACTTAATAAGGGAGTTTCTTTGATGAATACATTAAACAACTAACCTACTTATATGGATTCCAATCATACTTGAATCAAAGAATAAGATATGGCCATTCGTGATCTTGCTTCAAGAGAAATTGTAAATCCTAAAGAAAAGCAAGAATAGGAAAACAAACTGGAACAAGAATGAGAAATTTATGCACAAATAATGCAAAATGAGTGTCAGTGGCTCAGGGAAGGGAACAAAGCACAAGTAGAAGCCACCAATGCATCAATATTTTTGTAGAGAGTACTTAGTCAAGTTTTGAGCATTGAAAAGGCCAAGCCCTTCAGCCACAAGATAGAAGAAGACATGCACATGGAAGAAAATGTCTAGTACCTATGGGATCTAAAATATTCTAGTGCTAAATCTAGATTGGTGATGTGTGAATGGTATATATTTGATGAAAATATCCATATATTCATGTTGGAAATATTAAGGGAGGGGGGGTGAATAAGTATTTCTTAGAAATTAGCACTTTTTAATATTTTTCAGAGAATTAGTTAACCTTTAACTATTATTATTCTTCTTCTTCATATAATCATAAACAATAATCTACAGAAGAGACTCAGATATTTTAGGTGGAAATCCCCCTTTGGATCAAAAACCACTGAATGCTTCTTATTAATTTCCTTATTTTCCTCTTTAAAATAAAAGTAATTACATCAAAATTTTATCTACAAAAAAGGGAAACATCAACCCCCTAATTTACAAGCTACAACCTGTAGGATGCTACTAAGCCCTAATACCCTGCTGCAACTGAAAGGACACCCCAACACCCTATAATTCAAGGCACAACCTGATGAGTTCCCCAACACTTTGTTTACTAGTTGTTGTAAAAAAGGATGCTTCATTTCCTTGTAGTTTATCAGCCCCTACTAAAAGGATGCCACAACACCTTGTGTAGGCTAAGACCTTCCCTAGCACCACTCTGCCACCCTTAAGAGATGATAGACCACATTTCACAATTTTTAGACTAGATCCCCCAGTGCTTTGAATCAATATAGTAAAGTTGTAAAGAACTTTTTGTATATCTGTCGAATCCTAGTAGCCACTAACCACTGCACAATCCTACTCAAGTTGATCATTGCACATTGTTTCTCAACAAACTCACTACTCAATTGCACATCATTTTCATTGCACACATGGATCACTACGCATTTGATCATTTCTCAACATCAATAGTTCAAAAAACTAGCTATCACAAATGAATAAGAATCAAGGCTCATATGCAGATAATCATACTTCACATTGCTTCATTGTTCTAAATCACTCACAATGTTACAACCATTTGGCACTGCTATCAAATGAAGGTACAAACCAAGGTACCCCAGGTCATCCCTATGACCTGCAACCAATTCTCTCAATATTTTCACTATGTATTATTGATTCAAGATGTTATGAACTAATCCTTTTGCCAAACATAATGTTGAAATCATGTATATCCATTGTAGAGGTAAGTAACAGTGTTAATTTTTTTATTTTCATACACTCATCGAAGAACAGAGGTGTTGGAATGGAGGGGCCTGACCCAGGCTCAACATTAGTTAGCTAAACAAATCCCTACACTACTAGCCCTTTCGGAATCATCCCACTGAGCACGGATTAAAGTCTCACCCAAAGCATTATGGGGGGATGTTGGAACCAATTTTTGTCACCCTGAGATGATCTTGATGTTGGTTTATTCTTTCTATTCCTAATTTCGTGCAAGTCATTGAGTTTTAGGGCTTTCTCTATCTAACCCTTTGCTCCACCCTTCGGTACCTCCACGAAGGGGTATGATCGGCCTTTTCATAGCCCTAACCTACGGTTTAGGTACTTTCATGTTGATTTATAGAATAGGTTTCCAAGTTATCATTAAGTGGTTAATTATCATACTAAACAATCACAGTCAACACCACATAAACATATATTCTTACTTGCATTTGATTAACCAACATAATTACATACATTCACGCATCACATAAGCATTATAAATGAAATTAATACACAATATGATGAGATGCATTAACAGGAAACAAAGATATAGAATTTGTAGAATACTTCCTTTATTGATATCTTCATATGATTGCAGACTCTATTCACCTTGTGCACATAGTTGTAGGGGTCCACACACTTAGTTGCGGACTTCCACCCTAGGCCTCTACGCACTCAGCTGTAGAGCCTCTACCTACACTAAGACCTAAAACTTAGACTTCTCTTCTTATTGCTCAAGACTTCTTCTACCACTATGACTCATCTGAACTACTTAGAGCTTGCTTAGTTAGCTCTTTTCATACAACCTGTAGATATTTACATCTAACTTTACTTTACAAAATAATGGCGGACAACCCTTTATGACTCATGACACCTTCGTGCTCCATGACCACAAAATGCAGAGCCTTTACAACTTTATTTTGACCCAAAACATGGGATTTTAGCCCCAAAACTATCCTTTGGGGATCCCATTCCCAACAATAGGAAGTAACCAAATTCAAAAATTGTGTAAAGGATCATATTCTCCTCAAGGATTCCTATCCAAACCAAACTGACTAATCCTTACATTTTGCAAGTTCTTAATATATGCCCTAACCGTAAGGCCAAAAGTGTTAGCATTATGGCTAATGTGTTGTCCTTGATGGCACACTACTTGATAAATATGTACATGATGTCAACATTATGATATTATGATTGGTAAAAATGGTAAAATGAGACGGAAAGAGAAATAGAAGTTCAGTGAGAGATGGATCACAAAAGTGAAGTTTGAGAAAGTATATGTGGTTCATCTGAATAAAGGTCACGTACATACATAGGCCCCACGAATAATAATTGCATACATAATCCAAACCATGGAAATATGGATACCAGGGGTCATTACCATGGTATTGGACCATAGTAAGTGGAGTTGGAATGTTCATTTGATCCCATCATAAAATACTAACGACATTACCAAAGGATTTATCTAATGTATTGGCTAAGGAAAAAGCTATATAAGGATATGGGGATCAAGGTTCTAGGTGTGAAAGTAAATGAATTATTCATATGTGATTTTATCTAAAAGAGGTGTGCCCTAGGGAGCAAGGAGATAGTCCATATCTGATATATTTTAAAGCATAGTAAAGGCTAATGAATACACTTGATTTATCTATTTATGCTTGTAGATAACAATGATAAACTTGTGGTTGTAATGATGCTATGATCTCAATATTTGACATTGAATGTTGTGAAATGTTAGTAGTGTTTGTACTGAAGGTATGCTTCAGTAATTTAGGATTTTTACGTTGGATGTTTTCTAAATAGTCATGTACATACGAATATCTGTTTCTATTGAGTCACATATATATTGTGAGATTTGTTTTTAGGTACGTTGAGATCTGTACGCAAGTGATGCACATAATAAGCATGTATCTACGATGGTCTACTTAATAAAAGTCATGCATATATATTATGAGTTATATCTAATCATTATTTGTAGTGTTTCTTGATGATGATAGTTTGTTGTATTTGTTGTTATTTGTCAATGATGTCTTGATCATGTTGATCTCAGTCTTGTGATGTTGATTGGGTTGTTTTAGTTGTGGATTGAAATATTGATTAGCTTTAATGTTGTAGAAGTGTGAATGAGTATGGTTTAATGATATGTGAATGGGTTAAGTACTTGATTCAGTGTTACGATGATTCAATTAGCTAAATGATCCAATGTTCAATATGTTCAAAATAAGAGCAAAAAATGATAAAAATAGAATCCAGAAATTCCATTTTAATTTTTCCTTGAATTAAACTGAGAATTAAAATCAAATTATTTTCTCATAGAAACTTGTAAATAGTTAATTAAGTTTAATTAAATTAATTAGCTTGGTAATTTCAAGTTGGAAGTCATTGTGAAGTCATGTATATGTTCTCCCTATATTATAGGGGTCCAGGATGAGTTAATTGTGAGTTGTAATAAGATAGCTCAGTTTACTATGTTAAGTTCAGTTAAATTAGTTCCAGAGTGTTTGAGGAACTAATAGTGAGTTAACACTCAGTTGGTGCACTAATGCATTTAGTAGTGCTACTCCAGTTAACTGAATTTTCCCTCATAAGAAACTCATGCATGTCAATTCTGGGAAAGACCCGGTTGAGACTAGAGCACAGGGACAATGTATTATCAGTTGTATAATTTTTTCAATTGTGCAAATGGTGCATGCAATCAGGAACCGAACCTAGTTTGGATTATTTGTTTTGGATGCACTAGTTTCCCATTAATATGGGATAATCAGCCATAGGAATTACACAAGGAAATAGGGACTTGGAAAGGTACAGAATTGGCTAATTTTTGGCCAAGAGTTTGCTTGAGAGTTGGAGATTGATTTTACTGAGTGTTGGGATTGTTCTTGTGAGAACAAGCATTGTTTTATCATCTTGGATTTTTTATTAATGCATTGTAGATAGTAGGGGTTTTGAGCTGAGGCTTACCCCAGATATTTATTTTGTTATGTGTCATTGATTTGTCTTCCTCTTGCTATTATTTTTTTCATCAAGCTATTGCCTTCCTCTAGTTGAAAGTAGAAGTAGATTCTTGTCCTATGCTTTAGTAAATTACATGAGCTTGTGAATATACAAGATTTTATATATGGTATCGGAGCTGAGAATAGTATACTAGAGGAGATTTTGAAGTTTTTAGTTTTGGGTTACAGGTGAAATTCAAATTTTCAATACATACTTCAGGATTGACAGATGACGTTCTACATTTGTGGCTCAAGTATGCCTTGGATGGAAGCTCTAATTATATAGCTTGGAAGGATGGGATGGAGGTCGTGGTGAAGGATAATGGCTTGAATTAATTCATTGATCAGGACATTCCTAAGCCACCAATATCGGATGCTCAGAATTTGGCCGAATGGAAGAAGTATGTGTCAAGGGCGAGGTAGGGAAACCTTGAGGGAGTTTAGGACCACATTGTATCAAGTCTCCATGGGAAGGAAAATTCGCATGCTATATGGAAAGCATTGAAGGAAATTTTATAGAACAATAGCGATGAAAGGAAGTTGGCACTGAAAGATAAAATTCAAAATATCAAGATGGAGGTGGAAGACTCAATTCCAAATTACTTGACCAAGTTCACTCAATGTCGTGATGAAATTGGAAGTGTCGGAATCATGTTTTACAAGGATGATATGGTGATTCTTACTGTTCTAGGACACCCAAAGAGTTGGCATAGTTATCAGGACTCTATCAATGGTCAGGAGAAGCTGCCATATTGGGAACGACAATGGTCAGATTTGATGCAGGAGGAGATCAGGAGGAACACCAAAGATGGGAGCTCTTCCAAGGAAGTGGAAGAGGATTTTGCTTTAGCGAGTAAGGAAAAGAAGGCCAAGGGAAAGAAGTCCCAAGCTGAGGAGGGAAGAAAGAAGATTGACTTGATGAAAGTCAAGTGTTTTCATTTTCACGAGCATGGGAACTATGCCAAGAGCTGCCCACAGAAGAAAGCAAGCAAGAAGGAGCTGACAATAGTGGCAACAGGTGAAGATCTAGCTTCACAATTCAAACTTGATTTCACTCTCATTGCATGCATGGTCAGCACTACCATGGGAGTCATGTGGCATCTTGATAGTGGTGCCTCATTCCATATGATGGGGAATAAAGGTCTCTCTAGTGATTTTGAGGAGAAAGACCTCAAGCAAAGCATAGATTTTGGACATGACAAGAGGTATAGAGCTACCAGGATTGGTATAGTTACCTTTCAAAGGGATTATGGCTCCCCTCTCAGGATCACAGATGTGATGTATATTCCTATACTAAAGAAGAATCTTGTTTCAGTCGCAGTATTGTAATATCATGGCTATGAGGTGGTTTTCAGTAAGGGAAAGGTTTTCATTAGACACATCACCATGGGATAGTTGAAACAAATCGGTTCACGGGTCAAGAACTTGTATGCTCTTAAGGTTCAAGATGCATGCAAAGCCTTGAGGAGCAAGGCAAAGATTAGAGACTTGGTGGTTGAGAGGGAGAGTAAATTACCTCTCAACATGCAACCCTAGAAGAAGCCTTAGAAGCAACTTTAGAAAGTTGTGGAGTAGCCACAACTAGAGAAGCTGAGAGGAGACCAAGTGGAGAGATCCACTCAAGCAGAGAAGTACTCTCAGAAGCAGTCTTAGACAATTGTGGAGCAACCACAGTTAGAGAATCTGAGAGGAGACTGAGTGGAGGTGTCCACTCATGCAGAGACCTCCAACAGGGGGAAATTTCGAGTCAGGTGGGTAGAGGGATCACATGTAGCCATACTTTCAAGTGTGAGGTGGGGCGATGTGAAGTGATAGTCCCAAGAGGGTTGAAATTTTGCAGGGTCCATTGAGAGGTTTTATCTCATGGATCATACCTTGCTACGAGAATCCAAAGTACATAGTAGCGGGAGTAAATAGTGGGATTGATGCAGTCAAAGATCAGAGTGACAGAGGCTAGAGAAGTATGATACTAAAGAGCATAGAGAAGGGTTGACAACAGTGTTGAAATGTGGCAACAAGAATATTCCAATTTTAATTTGTCCTTGAATTAAAATTGTGAATTAAAATTCGAATTTAGTCTCACCAGCTGCTTGAAAATAATTAATTAATTCATTATGAATTAATTAGTCGGAGAAAGTCAAGTTAGAAGTCTTTCTAAAGTCATGCAATAGTTATCCCTTAAATTAAGGAGATTCCCTTAATTAAGGAGATAATATTGAGTTGTATTTGAGTTGTAATTAGTTAGCTCAGTTTACTGAGTTAAGTCTAGTTAAATTAGCTCCAAACTATTTGGGGAACTAATTGTGAGTTATTAGTCTGTTGATGCATGCATGCACTCAACCAGTGTATTCCAAATAACTGAATATTCTCCCATCGGTAACTCATGCATGCCTCTTCTGAGAAAGACCCAGTTGAAGTAAATGTTAAGGAAAATGTACTATCAGTTGCATGTGTTTTCCTATAAAGAAAACACATGCATGCAGAAGGAATCATTCCTTGAGGATTCCACAGTTCTCACAATGTGTTAGAGCAGTGTGTGAGATCAGTGTTCCACTTGGTAACAAGAGGATCACCCAGGAGAAACTGCACAAGGAAATAGGAACTTGAAGGGTAGAGGAGAAGGTTTTGTGAGAAGCCAAGTTTTCCTATGAGCATCTGTGAGGATTGTACTGAGAGTTGACTAGTTGTGAGAGCTAAGGCTTTGTATAATTCTTATGTATTTCCACTTTGTATGATAATACAGATAATGGGGTTTTTAGCTGAGGCTTTCCCTGAAGTATTCTTTTTTTTATTGTGCATTGATTCTTCTTCTTCTGGTTATATTGTTCAACTTGATCTTTAAGCTTCTGCAAATTGATAGTAGAAATAGATTATAGTATTTTGCTTTGGTTATATTGCATTATCGGGTTAATTTACAGGAAGAATTTCTACATGGTATTAGAGGTGTGAATAGTATATGGAGAAGAGAATTCAAAGTTTGAATTTTGGTGTTGCAGGTGCAACAATAAAATTATTATCATACTTCAAGGTTGGCCAATGGCGTTCAATGGCTTGAGACTCGAGTATGCCTTGGAAGGTAGCTCGAATTACATAGCATGGAAAGATCACATGGAGGCTATATTAGAAGACAATGGCTTGAAGGAATTCATTGATCAAGAAATCCAAAAGCAAACTTCAAATAATGCACAAGAGTTGGCTGAGTGAAAGAAGTGTGTGGTGAAGGAGAGATGGATCATCCTTGAGGGAGTTCGAGACCATATTGTCTCGAGTATCCATGGGAAGGATACTACATTTTCAATGTGGAAGACATTGAAGGACCTCTACCAGAACATTAGCGACCAGAGGAAATTGGCGCTCAAGGACAAGATTTGAAGAATGAACATGGAGAAGGGCAATACTGTTTCCACATATTTGAACAAGCTCACCACCTGTAGATATGAGCTTAGTAGTGTGGGAATAACTACTATCAATGATGATAGTGTGAGCCTCACTCTCCTTGGCCTTCCAAAGAGCTGGAATAAATACAAGGACTCTGTGAATAGAAGGGAGAAATTGTCGGATTGGGAATGACTGTGGTTGGATCTCATGCAGGAGGAGATCAGGAGGAGCACACGAGATGGTTCTTCATCCAAGAATGATGATGAAGAAAATTTGGCCTTAGAAAGTAAGGCAAGGAAAGGGAAGGGGAAGGCTTCCCATTCTAGATCAAATTCTTCTCATGGATGGAAGAAGGTTGACAAGTCTAAAGTGAGATGCTTTAATTGTCATGAGATGGGACATTATGCAACTAATTTCCCATCGAAGAAGTCCAAGAAAGGATCCTCGAAAGGATCGAAAGATGAGGCATTAGCTTCTAATTCGAAATGGAATTTACCCTCATCGCATGCATGGTGTCATCGATGATGGGTTGTTTTTGGCATCTTGATAGTGGAGCCTCATTCCGCATGACTGGCGATAAAATTTTATTTAGTGCCATGGAGGAGAAAGACCTCAAGATGCGCATAGAGATGGGTGATGATGGAAGGTATAGTGTTTCAGGAGTGGGTAAGGTTGCTTTTCAGATGGAGCATGGATCTCCTCTCACCTTGACAGATGTGATGTATGTGCCTGGACTAAAGAAGAACTTGGTATCAGTTGCGATGTTGGAGGACAAAGGCGACGATGTTGTCTTCGGTAAAGGAAAGGCGTTCCTAAGGCACATAGCCACTGGTCAGACCAAGAGGATAGGGATTTCGGTGAAGAATCTCTATAAATAGGAGGTAGATGATTGTGCAACATTGAGTACGAAATAAGAATTGGCGCAAAGCCAAGACATTAGCAAGTTGTGGCACAGGTAGTTGGGCCATTTGCATCATGGGGCCTTGAAGATAATGTAGCAGATATCTACAGAACTTCCCAAAGTTAAACTTGAGGAATTTGACACATGCAAAGGTTGTACCTTGGGAAAGTACACCAAGTCTTCCTTTCATGATCGAGACAATTGGGCAAAGCCTATCTTAGAGTGAGTTCATACTGATTTGTGTGGACCATTCTTGATGCCATCCACAGTGAAGCAAAGATATTATGTGATTTTCATTGATGATTTTTCTCGTAAATGATGTATTTATTTAATGTAGAAGAAGGACCAAAGCTTCACAAAGTTTTGTGAGTTCAAAGCTTTGGTCGAGAAAGAGTCAAGGAAGAAGATCAAGGCCTTGAGAAGTGAAAATGGTGGAGAATATGTCTCTCAAGATTTTAAGGAATTCTATGCAACAGAAGGAATTAAACGAGAGTTGACGGCACCTCATAGCCCATAATAGAATGGGTGGCTGAGAGGAAGAACAAAACTATTGTAGGGGAATCACGGGTGATGCTGCATGACCAAGTCCTACCACTTCACTTGTGGGGTGAGGCATGCAACATAATGGTATATTTGCATAATAGAAGCCTGCATTGCATACTTCAGATGAAGACACAAGAGGAAGCTTTCTCAGGTAAGAGACTAGATGTGGGTCACTTCAGGATCTTTAGCTCATTGGTATATTTCCATGTGACAAAGGATGCATGGAAGAAGCTTGAGCTGATAGCAGAGTTGGGGACACTTGTGGGGTACATTGATACGCCTCACAACTATTGGGTGTACTTGCCTACCAGTCAGAGGACAGTGGTTTGAAGAGATCTTATGTTTGATGAGTAGAAGGCCATGCGAGTTTCCCTTGAGAGGGAGCTCCAACTATAGGCTATGGAGGAAATGTTGGTTACTAAGGAGTACAATCCTCATACTAATGTGAAGCAGTTGCATGTAGAGGTTCTAGGAGTGGAGACATCCACACAAGTAGATTCTTCCAAAGATGGATGGAACACACAAGAAAAGCTGACAGATTTTTGGAGGATGCGAGAGAGAATGTGGGAGCACCATATTCTCAACACAGACAAAGGAGGTCACCTGAGAGGTACACTGGGTACATGGCCCTTGTTGGGGAATGTGTTGAGACTGAGCCATCTTCCTTTGAGGAGGCAATTCAGCAGTTGATTTGTGTTGATGATATGGTGGAGTATAACTCCATAGTTCGTAATAGTGTTTGGGACGTCATTCCAAGACCGAAGAACAAGTCAGTTGTGAGTTCTTGTTGGCTTTATAAAGTAAAGCGAGCTATTGATGGTAGTATGGAGAAGAATAAGGCAAGCTTTGTTGCCCGTGGCTTTTCACAGGTCGAGGGGATTGACTATGATGAGAATTTTGCTCCTATCGCAAGGTGCTCATCTATTAGATCGATGTTAGAACTATTAGCATAGATGGGTTATAAGATCCATCAGATGGATGTGAAGACTACATTCCTCAATGGAAAGATTGAGGAAGAGGTGTACATAGAGCAGGTGGAAGGTTTTCAGACCTTCAATCATGAGTCGCATGTGTGTCGAATCAAGAGAGTTTTGTACGGGTTGAAGCAAGAACCTCGTGCTTGGTACACTAGGACAGAAAACTACTTCACCAGGTTGGGCTTCACAAAGAGTGAAGTGGATGTGAACCTGTACAACATCGTAGTGAAAGGTAAGCTGTTGTCCAATGTACTTTATGTTGATTATATCATCTTGACTAGTGATGATCGTTTGATTGTGTTTTGCAAGGAGGATTTTGCAAGGGTATTCAAGATCAAATACATGGGTCTCATGCATTACTTTATTGGCATGTAAGTGTGGCAGAAGTATGGGGAGTTGTTTGTCTCTCAAGGCAAGTATGCCAACAAGATACTCAAGGGATTCCACATGGAGAAGTGCAAGCCCATGCAAACTCCTCTAGCTGGTAACTAGAGGAAGGAGGATGCTACTTCAAGAGAAGTACTAGAGGCTACTGTGTACAAGCAGCTTGTGGGTTCACTGATGTACTTAGTGAGCACACGACTAGATTTGTGTTATGCCATGAACTAGCTCAGTCAAGCCATGGTTTAGCCTACTAAGATGTTTTTGAAGGCGGCAAAGCATGTATTGAGATACCTCAGAGGCACATCTCGGTATGGATTATGGTATAGACAGAAAAAGGGAGTGAAGCTATAGGGCTTCACTAATGTAGATTGGGCAAGGGTTCCATCAGATCGGAAGAGCACATCAAGAGGGATTTTCAACCTTGGATCAGCGACAGTTTCTTGGTACAGCAGGAAACAGAGGTCGGTTGCACTCAGCTCGGTAGAGGCTGAATACATGGCTGCAAGTCAGGCAACATGTGAGGCCATCTGGATGCGAAAAATCCTAGTTGGTTTGTTTAATCAAAGAATGGATCCAACTATGATCTATTGTGATAATCAGAGTTGTATCAAACTATCTGAGAATCCAGTATTTCATGATAGGTCAAAGCACATCGACATCTGGTATCATCGTCTCAGAGATTGTGTAGCAAGGAGGATCATGTCGCTGCAGTATATTTCAATAGAGGAGCAAGATGCTGACATTTTGACAAACACATTGTCAAAGTGTAAATTCGAGTTCCATAGAGACATGATTAGGGTGGTAGATAATCCCTTTCTTGTTGAGAGGGAGTGTTGAAATGTTGGAACAAGAATATTCCAATTTTAATTTGTCCTTGAATTAAAATTCGAATTTAAACTCACTAGCTGCTTGAAAATAATTAATTAATTCATTATGAATTAATAAGTTGGAGAAATTCAAGTTAGAAGTCTTTTTGAAGTCATGCAACAGTTATTCCTTAAATTAAGGAGATTATCCCTTAATTAAGTAGATAAGATTGAGTTATATTTGAGTTGTAATTAGTTAGCTCAGTTTACTGAGTTAAGTCTAGTTAAATTGGTTCCAAAATTTTTGAGGAACTAATTGTGAGTTATCAGTCAGTTGATGCATTCATGCACTCAACCAGTGTACTCCAAATAACTGAAGATTCCCTCATTGGTAACTCATGCATGTCTATTCTAAGAAAGACCCAGTTGAACTAAATGTTAAGGATAGTGTACTATCAATTGCATGTGTTTTCCTATAAAGAAAACTCATGCATGCAGAAGGAATCATTCCTTGAGTATTGTGCAGTTCTGACAATGTGTTAGAGCAATGTGTGAGATCAGTGTTCCACTTGGTAACAAGAGGACCACCCAGGAGAAGTTGTGCAAGGAAATAGGAGCTCGGAGGTTAGAGGAGAAGATTTTGTGAGAAACCAAGTTTTCATGTGAACATCTGTGAGGATTGTACTGAGAGCTGGCTAGCTGTGAGAGCTAAGGCTTTGAATAATTATTATGTATTTCACTTTTCATGATAATACAAATAGTGGGTTTTTAGCTAAGGCTTTCCTCGAAGTATTCTTTTGTGTATTACGCATTGATTCTTCTTCTTCTGGTTATATTGTTTAGATCAATCTTTAAGCTTGTACAAATTGATAGTAGAAGTATATTATAGTATTTTTCTTTGGTTATATTGCATTATTGGGTTAATCTACAATCAGAATTTCTGCAAACAGTGCAGAAACGTAGAGCCAACAGAAGCACGGAGTTTTCAGTTGACATAGCAGTGAAAGACTTTGATGATAGAGGCATCATTGTGATTCACATTGGATGCTTTTTGTTTTTGGATTTGTTGGAGCAACAACACTAGAGAGAAGTGTTACATGTAGAACATTCCGGATCGTGATCGAGTTGAATTCCTTTCTTGTTGAGAGGGAGTATTGAATATAGAAACAAGAAATGATAAAAATAGAATCCAGAAATTCTAGTTTAATTTGACCTTGAATTAAACTGAGAATTAAAATCGAATTCTCTTCTCATAACAACTTGTAAATAGTTAATTAAGTTTAATTAGCTTAATTAGCTTAGGAATTTCGAGTTGGAAGTCTTTATGAAGTCATGTATATGTTCTCCCTATATTATAGGGGTCTAAGATGAGTTAATTGTGAGTTGTAATTAGATAACTCAGTTGACTGAGTTAAGTTCAGTTAAATTAGTTCCAAACTATTTGATGAACTAATAGCGAGTTAATAGATAATTGGTGCACTAATGCATTAACTAGTGCTACTCCAGTTAACTAAAGATTCCCTCATTGGGAACTCATGCATGTTGATTCTAAGAAATACCTAGTTGAGACTAGAGTGTAGGGACAATGTACTATCAGTTGTATAATTTTTTGAGTTGTACAGATGGTGAATGCAATCAGGAATTGAACATAGTGTGTATTTTGCAGTTTTGGATGCACTGGTTTCCCATTAATATAGGTTAATCATCCGTAGGAATTACGCAAGGAAATAGGGACTTGGAGAGCTGCAGAATTGGCTAAGTGTTGGCCAAAAGTTTCCTTGTGAGTTGGAGATTTATTTTACTAGGTGCTGGGATTGTTCTTGTGAGAACAAACATTGTATTATCATCTTGGATTTTTTTATTAATGTAATATAGATAATAGGGGCTTTAAGTTGAGGCTTTCCTGAGATATTCATTGTGTTATGTGCCATTGATTTGTCTTCCTCTTTATATTATTGTTTTCATCAATCTATTGGCTTCCGCTGGTTGAAAGTAGAAGTAGATTCTTGTCCTATGCTTTAGTAAATTGCATGAGATTGTGAATCTACAGGATTTCCTACACAATAATTTGAGATTTATACACATGTATTATAGAGAGGAAGCATGTATATACATGAGATTGTTTCATAACAAAAGCATATACATTTTGAATTTGATCTAGGTGGATATTAGTGGTCACCCACCTATCCCACCTAGACCCCCCAGTCAGTTTCATCTGTTTCTTTGTTCATTTAACCATTTAATATTTTTTGCAGTTTTTTGGGTCCTGAACTTCAAGAGCATTTTCAACCCCTAAACAACATTTTTTGGGGTTCACAGCAGACCCATTTCCATAGGAAAGGGCCTATAGTGAAACCTATAGTACTCAGAGAGACCTTTCCAACAAGGTATCATACGTGCCAAACGGAGATAATATGACCAAGTTATGACCCCAGGAAGTTGGTTGCCCAACTAACCCCAACAAGGCCCACAAAATCTTGGTGTTACATCTCCTAGGGTTAGGGTTTTTTCATGTTTTCCGATAATAAATAGACTCTCGAGCCTCATTGAAACAAATTTGAGAGGCATGTAGCCACCACATCTCTTCTCAAAGATAAGCTACCATCACCCGAGCTATCTTATTTCCATTTTGTTTGTAAGCATAGTTCAATATTTTTCTATTAATGAAATGTAGTGATTTTCTCCTGCATCTCTGTGTTTATGATTATATCTGTAAGTTTTTGTTTTCCTATTTAAGTTTCGACCAATTGTATCAGAGTGATCTTCTTTTCTCAATTTTTCTTTGCATGTCCCCAACAAGGTCAAGTTATAAGGAGTTATGGCTTTATCTAGTTGAACCATTGCAAGATCGGCCTTGCCAAACCTGACGACCTACTATGGTGAAAGAAAAGAAAGATAAGGGGGTAGGATATCCTTTCAAAATGTTGCTCGTGGAAGCCCTCGAGTGACCGAGGGACGTGATGATGGATAAATTTGCCCAAATCTTTTGATGACTACCCAAAGTCAATGCATATTCATCCAGCAGCCACTCTGGAGGCACTACTCATTTTAAGGTACAAGTTAACTTTGATATTCCCATATTCGAAGGCCTGATAGATGCAGATGCTGTAAATAAATTCTTAAATCTATTAGAAGGATATTTTTTAGTTTATGACTTTTCCAATCAGGAAAATATTACTTTTTCACTTCTTAAATCCACCCCACACATCAAGGATTGGTTGGAAATCTACTGTGAACAAAATGACAAGAGTGAACCCTCATTATTTTCAGCCACACCCACTTGGAATTATTTCTGAGATGCCATCAAGGAACAATATTACCTTGTCGGGAGCTATGAAGATGAATACATAAAGTGGACCATGCTATGATACGAAAGGGACCAAGATGTGCCAGAGTTCAAAAATACATTCCATACCCTTTGCACGAAGCTTGGTATCAAGGATATTAAGTGGAATTTGGAGCTCAAGTATCGCCGCTATCTACACAAGTACATCGAGGACGAGAAGGAGTTATTAGAAATTTCCTCACTTGACACGGTGTATTGGTACTATGGAGTACTAAAGAAGGTATGTTTTTGTTGATCATTTTGTCATCCTTTCTTTAGAACTCGTAACATATTTGTATCATGAACTGAGTAGATAATGAGAAGTCGTGACAAAATCTACAAAATTTATATGCAATATGAAAGTACTAATAATTGCCATTTTTTTATGAAGAAAAAGGGAAAAATGAAAGACTGCCATTCCAAAGAAAAAGGCAGGGCCAAGTTAACTGTTGTCCCTTTGGCGAGGAACCACATGCGAACAAGGCAATCCAAATTAAAGAATATCAACCAGGGAAAGGAAATGGAGATCTCGACTCAGTGCAAGAAAGCAAATGGATAACTAAGAGTTAATGTTTTGGAGAATCCCTCAGGATCCTTTGATCCTAAGGGATCCATGCTTCAACTATTTTTTCATTCTAGACATCTTCGCCTTAGCTGTTATAAAAAGGGGTAGCACCATTAGCCCAGGGGGGACAGTCATTTTTCTATGTAACTTTTCTTGAATCTGAAACTTTGATCATTGACTCTCATTGAGAAGTGATCCACTGTAATTCTGTTTTAATGCATTAATACAAACCTAGTTGCCGTTCCATCTTTGATCCTAAAATAACCTCAAGCGGTGTGTCCCTGGAGGCTAAGGGCCCGGCCCTAGTGGGACACTTGCTCCTGTATTATTACTTTTGGTTTATGTGTGGTTTACTTATCAACTTTGTCCTCTAATATGATATGTTCTGTTATTTTACATCACAGCTCTGTTATGTGTGATTTATGTTAGACTGAGTAATATCATTTTCTAAGATAGAAACATCATATTGATTCTACAACGCATTTTTGTTCCTTTAATTGTTGATACGATATTGCTGGTCTTTACAGAATACTGTTGTTGTTCAACTCCAGAGTAACTCTACTATAACATTCATATCGTTGTATTCAACTATGGTTTACATTTGATTGCGATTGTGATTCAACTGACATTACTATTCCATTATGAACTACAATTGTTATTCTTGATAACTAAGATTGATATTGGTGTTATCGAGTTCACATTACAACTTTTCTTAAAGCGTGTTGTGTGTGTTATTCATCTTGGTTTATCGTGCACTTATATTTCACACAGAGTATTGTTCTATATTTCATTGCTAATCAGTTGTTGTTCTATTTCTGTGTGCTATCCGATTTATCCTTAGAATAAAGATTGCTACTTGGTTCCTGTAGGATACGATTGCTGCACTTATTTCTGGCGGTTAAGGTGTTCGTAAGAATTGGTTGCCATTCCATTTCCTAGTTGTTGTTACATTTCCTAGTTGCTGTTACATTTCCTAGTTGTTGTTCCATTCCCTAGTTGTTGTTCCATTTCCTAGTTGTCGTTCCATTTCTTTATTATTTGTGTTATCATTGCTTTACTGTGCAGAACGATCTAAGACTGTAGTGGGCATTGGCATTTGTTGTCTAGCTCCCAGATTGACGATCTGTTCCTTGACTGTCTTTAGTTACATCAGTTTACAGAGGGATGAGTTACTGTTACTGGACCCTTGACTAATAAATTCCCTAGTTTCTTGAATGCATGATTTCAGCCTTAAGGTGCTCTACTGTAATTAGACCTTGTTTTGAGCATCCGTTTACTCTTGTATTTTGAGCACTATACTACTAGCATTACTCTGGAAAATGATAGCCTCAAACAGAGACACTCTTTGAAATAACAAAACGTTCTTGGATTGACAAACTAATGTGAGGTAATTAGAGGTGAAAAAGACCCTTTTTACGACTCGAAATTTTGGCATCATTGCCGGGGAAAGAGTGTAGCCATTTGTCTCTTTTTAGAGTAGTGTAAGAGCCTGCTAAGGAATAATTGTGTTTTAAAAATGGAAGGTAAGAACTTACGTGTGGAGTATGTAATAGCCTGCTCCCCTGCCCACTTTCCTACAGATTTGTTGTTGTTTTGTCTGGGTAAGAACTTTGCAAGTTGATTTGTGTGCATGACTAAGCAGAAAAAGCTAGAAAAGAATCCTAAACTTCTACCCAAGCCTGACAAAGCTAAGGGGCAGGTGACCCTTGGCCGATCAACCTTTATAGACGAAATCATTAAGAAAGCAGAATCTCAGCCTTCAATAGGACCTAGAAAAGTTGCTTCTAGACAACCTACTAGTTCCCTTCAGGTCACAGGATCACCATCTGTAGCCTTTGCTGAGGTGCATAGTCAAACCGAAGAGCAAGATTTTCAAGAAATTGAAAATTCTAGCCCAAAACCATTGCAAGAAAGGAATTTTAGCAACCTCTATGAAGGAAGGGGAGAGACAGGAGAAACTGAAGAACCAAGCTCTCATCTTGGGGTAGTTCAACCATTAAGCAGTCTAGATAAGGGAAGTGCTACAAAAATCATTTATAGCGAAGTCAAAGAACCTGAATCCCCTCAGAAATTAGGTACTCCCATTATCCCAGATAAAGGAAGTGTTGTCAAGGCCATTCCTGTTAAAGCCATTTCCCTTTGACAACCTAGGAATATCCTCCTAGATATCCCAGAAGGTTATTGGAATATATTTGACCAAATGGCCCAAAACCAGCCAAACACCCAAACCTCTACACTATAATACCCCATTTTGGATATTGCAGCTAATGCACCTATGAAAGCAATTCCTCTTTAGCATATCCCTACATTCCATGGTCTTACATCAGAGGATCCGGATGCATTCCTGTTTGAATTTGACATGCTGTGTAGAGGATATGACTATACCACCGATCCCCAGAAACTAAAATTATTTCCCTCTACATTAAAAGGGGCTGCTTTAAGATGGTCTATGGGATTAGGTAGCAGTGTTATAAATAACTGGGATCAAATGAAAGAGTCTCTTCTAAAAAAATATCAAGACTATTGCAGGTCTATAGAATTAAAAGATGAAATATTCCAGATGGTAGCTAGACGAAATGAAACATTAGAGGAGTATGTTGAACGGTTCCAGTATAATCTTCAAAGATCGCCTTATGCATCATTACCTTTGCCTGATAATGTGTTAAAAACAACATTAATTAGGAGAATGAAGGAACAATGGATTGAATCATTAAAAATTATTGGAAAATGAGATATTTATCATGAAAATTTTGCTGAAATTATTGATTTATGTATCAGGAGCTTGAGAGGCATAGAAAATTTTAGGGGCGAATGTTCGCCCTTTGGCAAAATTAAGGTGTTTTAAATTTTTAGTGGGCGAATATTTTGTATCATAGTACATTTTTACAAATCACCTCAAATAGCCCACCTTATTTTAAGGGAGAGGGTAAAAAAGGTAAATTTAGCCCTTGAAATTGGGAGTTACAACCTTCCATTCGCCCATTTTCAAGAATAGGTTTTATTTAAGTGAATCCATTCACCATTTTCAGAATACATTTTATTAAGTGAATCATTGCCAAATACCATATTAGTAAAAGAGGTATGGTAAATTAATAAAAATATAAATAAATGAGAAGTATGGTAAATAAATAAAACATTTTTTATATTTACTCCATAAGTCACCTTATATACATGCAAGGGTGTAAACAATTAAAAATATAAGTAAAGTGGAGGTATGGTAAATTAATAAAACATCTTTTTATACTTACTCAAAAGGTATGGTAAATAAATAAAAATATAAATAAACTAGACGTATCGTAAATAAATAAAACCCCTTTTTATATTTAGTCCATAACCCTCGTTCTATTTACGAAGGCTCAAGAAAGAGGTTTTATTTAAGTGAATCCTATGGGCCAAATACCATATTTGTAAAAGATGTCTGGTAAATTAATAAAAATATAAATAAACAAGAGGTATGGTAAACAAATAAAACATTTTTTTATATTTACTCCATAAGTCACCTTATATTTACGAACACTCAAAAAATGCGTTATATTTAGGTGAAACCTATGGGAAAAATACTATGGTACCATGGACTAGATTGTTATTAATACCGCGGAAAAAAACATTATTAACCCTAATATTAGTATTAATAAAAATAAAAATGGCACATGGTATTGACCCATGGTATTCACCAAAATGGCACATGGTATTGACCCATGGTATTCACCTAGAATGTAGCCTATTTAAATGGGGGAATTAAACCAGGATAGATCCATCTTTACTCTTGATCGGCTAACCCCGGAGAGGTATCAAATATCGTGATATGCAAACTAGCATAGAGAGAAAAAATATTTGATCCCTCAAGAGTAAAAATGGATGTTGTAATTTAATGTATGTTAAACATTTTAGCTTGGTTAAAATAAAAAATAAAATAAAAATAAACTATTAATTTTATTAATTTTTATAAATTACTAATATTAATTTTTAAGCTCCAGGTTTATGAGTACCATTGGCTTAATACCAAGATCTTACAAGATTTTATAATTGGAGTACAATATTCGCCATGCCTAGTGAGAGATTCGCCAAAAAATTATATATACCATATTATATTATTGATAAAATTCGCCTTCCATTTTTCCTATATACCATGGAGATTCGCTCATTTATTATACTTATAAATTTAGGGGGGGTTCTTAAAATTTTCCCTGTTGAGAGGCAGCACAAGACTAAAACTGGCAGAACATGATTGGTTTGTAAGAGATAATAGAATTTTGGCAGAAGGAGTAACCCGTGCAGAAATTGGAAATTTATTAGAAAATTTCAAAACTGATATATTAGGGATACTGATAACACAATTTAATATTATGTAGGCCAAACAAAAGCAAGTGGACACATAACAGAATTTGGCAATCTTTTGTCCCCGATGTAGGAGGAAACATAGCCATAAGGAGTGTCCATTAGATGCAATCCAATTTTGTGCCATTTGTACGAAAGATCATTCCACGGAAATTTTTCCCTCACTTCCCGGATTGAAGGTAGTATATAAGGAAGTGGAAGAAGAGTCAGAATCGGTGTATCTGCTCAATCAGCGTTGTTAATGGCAGCCACAACAATCAAGTATGTTTTCAAATCTGGCTTCTTCTTTTCAGCCTCCACAATATCATGCTCAACAATATAATACAATGTGGCAAAATCAACCTCCATTCCCGAATTAGTCACAACAGTCATTCCCTTCATCATCTCCATGGTCGAATCAACCAAGCCAACCCAATTGGCCAAACTTTCCCTATACCCCACCATATTGGCAAAATAATGTATATCCCGCATAATGGACCCCTTCTACTTCACATAGTCAAGCCTAGCAAAAAAACTAGCAAAGACCAATGAATCAGTCAGCCAAAACCATCCCACTCCCTCAACCTACACTACCAGCCTTACAACAAAACCCCCAGCCTAACTTAAGACCGCAACTCCCAGCCCAACCCAACCCTAATCTGAATAATAGATCGGTCCAATCTATCTAAATAATTGAAACACCAGAAATAGGAACCGATCGAAGGGAGTGTGATGACCTTCAGTTAAGATCGGGGCGTATCATCCAAACAGAAGGAGATAAAATAGTTCAAAGTAAAAATCAGTTACTTATAGAACAACCTTCACAAGAAGAGGATGTGACCAGACAATAAATCCATAATCAAGCAACCACATCCTCTCCCCTATTCCCAGAACAATTAATCATCCCTCGACCCATACAAAATCCTGATTTTGACATTTTGGGAGAATTCAAAAACTTGTACATAAAAACTCCATTCCTCCAAGCCATTCAAGACATCCTGATATATGGCAAAACTATTAAAGAATTATGTATAAAGAAACCAAGGAAGAATATAACAAACAATCCAAGAGTCCAAGTAGTCGGCACTCTATCTGACTTATTATCAGGAAAAGAAACACCCGTTAAATATGAAGACCCAAGAAACCCAATAGTAACCGTACAAATTTATGGTCAAACCTTCTCAAATGCCTTAGTTGATCTAGGAGTTGCAGTCAATATTTTAACAACTACTACTTGCCAAAAGCTAGGTCTGTAGAACCCAATGCTACTTTATTAGAATTGGCTAACCGATCTGTGGTTAGGCCAGAGGGCACACTACATGATGTCATGGTATCCGTTGACTCCTGGGAGTATCGAGCCGACTTCCTGATAATAAACACCAAAAACTGACTTGATGGACATCCATTAATTTTAGGCAGACCTTGGCTTGCAACTGTTGATGCTTACATTGGCTTTCAACAAGGCAATATGACCATAACTAGAGGGGAAAATATCAAGAACCTAGCTTTATACCCTCCAGCGAAACCAAGTGTCACAATAATAAAAACTAACAAGCATCCTGTATCATACCTCACTGAAAATATTAGATCTCCATTAACTATAAAAGAGGCAATTGATTTCAAAGACCAAACAGAAGATGATGCCATTAACAATTTTATTAGCCAAGCTAAAACTAGATCCCACATACAATGTCACATGATAGAAGCAGCATTTGATAATGAATTAGAAGAAGATCCTCTTAAAGATACACACGATCAAATAATACCCACTACTTCTATTTCAAATAGCAAAATTGTAGAGATTGAGCCAGGAAAGACTTTAAACATTAATGCCAACTTGACTTCCGAATAAGAAAACAAGCTCATCCAACTATTGAGGAAATACAAAGAAGCATTTGCATGTGACTACCCTGATATGAAAGGAATTGATCCCCAATTATGTACACACCACATTTACATAGAAAAAAGATGCGAGACCTGTTCGCCAACCTCAAAGGAAACTTAATCCTCATCTAAAAGATGTGGTAAAAGCTAAACTTCAAAAACTTTTATATGTCAACTTCATCTACCCTATCTTCGATAGTAAATGGGTCTCTCCACTTGTGGTGGTACAAAGAAAAATGGAAAGTGGAAGATTTGTGTAGATTATAGAGAACTAAATAAAGCAACACAAAAATACCACTTTCCCCTTCCATTCATTGACCAAGTATTAGACACTTTGGCAGGAAAGAAATTCTTTTCTTTCTTAGATGGCTTCAGTGGATACAATCAGATTCAGATTGGCCCTGAAGACCAAGACAAAACCACTTTTACTTGTCCTTGGGGAACATTTGCCTATAGAGTTCTACCTTTTGGCTTATGCAATGCTCCTACCACATTTCAAAGAGCTACCCTCAACATCTTTTCAGATTTAATAAATGAAGGACTCGAAGTATATATAGATGACTTTACACCATACGGAGATGATTTTGACCCAGCATTGGACACACTGGAAAAAGTCCTATAGTGTTGCATTGCTACTAGGCTTTGTTTGAGCCATGAGAAATGTTATATGATGATGAATGAAGGACTTATCCTAGGCCACTATATCTCGGCAGCTGGCATATAGGTAGACCCAGCTAAAATTCAAATAATTTTGCTAATTCCTACTCCTACCACTTAAACAGAGGTACGTAGTTTTCTTGGATTTTCTGGTTATTATAGAAGGTTTATAGAACATTTTTCGCATATCGCTGCTCCTCTATATGCACTAACAGGTAATGTTGACTTTATTTGGACAGGAAAATGTGAACGTGCTTTCCAGGATCTGAAGAAGCTTGTGTCCATAGCCCCAGTCCTTTGAGGACCAAATTGGGACTTGCCATTTCAAATTTCATCAGATGCCTTAGATACAGCTATTGGCACAGTCCTTGGGCAGAAAGAAGATAAAAAACCATATGCAATTTATTATATTAGCAAAAATTTATCTCCTGCTGAATTGAATTATACTGTTACTGAAAAATAATTTCTAGCTATAATACATGCTGTCAATAAGTTCAGGCATTACATTACTAGATATCCTATTATCTTATATACAGATTATTCTGCCATAAAATATTTAGCAAATAAACCAATCAAAAATGGCAGAATAACTAGATGGCTGATTTTATTGCAGGAATTTGCATTATAATCAAGGACTGACCTGGAAAAGAAAATCCTGTAGCTGAATTTCTCTCACGAATGCCAAAACTAGTGGACACAACAGCAGTTGAAGATAAATTTCTAGATGAGCATTTGTTTGTTGTCACTGTTAAAACACCTTGGTATGCTGATGTTGCAAATTACTTAGCAGTAGGTAAATTACCAAAACATCTAACCCCCAATGAATGAAAACAGAATGTCCAGCGAAGTGCTCAATTTTCTTGGATTGGGGGCTACCTGTTCCATACAGGGGTAGATATGCACATCAGGAGATGAGTCCGCAAGGATGAGATTTTTGATATTTTAAAAGCCTGCCATGACAGACCATGTGGTAGACATTGCGCCAATCGCAGAAATGGGCATAAGGTCATGAAAACAGGGTATTATTGGCCCACAATCTTCAAAGATGCAAAGAAGTTCGTCCAAGCCTGTGACAGTTGCCAGAGAGCAAGACACCCTGGTTAGTCTGATGAAATGCCCCTGAACGCACAACTAGTCATTGAACCATTTGAGCGATGGGCCCTCGATTTCGTTGGACCAATTAACCCATCCTCAAACCAGAAAACATATATTTTGGTGGAAACAGAATATGTCACCAAATGGGTTGAAGCAGAGACATTGTCGAGAGCTACAGAGGATTTTGTCATACAGTTCTTGTTCCATATATTTGTGCGTTATAGCCTTCCAAGAGATATAACTATAGATGGTGGGCCATAGTTTGCTGGTAACAATATTGCTGCAACACTAAAAAATTATCATATCCAGCACAAAATTACCTCTCCATATCACCCACAGGAAAATGGTTAAGTAGAGAGCAACAATAAAATAATAGAAGCAATCCTAACAAAAACCATTTCGTCACATAGACGTGATTGGGCTGCAAGACTACCAAAAGCCTTGTGGGCTTACAGAACAACATGGAGAAGCACTACTGGATATTCAACATACCAATTGGTGTTTGGGAAGGAACCCATCTTTCCTATAGAATTTGAAATCCAAACACTACAAATAGCACAAGAAGTTGGATTAGATCCAAACGAGGCACAGATTAATAGATTACAGCAGATCAATGAGCTAGATGAAACTAGGCTCTCTGCCCTCCAAAATACTACATTAAGCCAACAACAACGAGCTGAATGGCATGATGCTCTCATTAAAAGTAAATTCTTCCATGAAGGAGACTAGGCACTTTTGTACGATTCTGGATTTCAGGACTTTCCCAGGAAACTCCAGACTCATTGGCTGGGGCCATATGAAATCTAGAAGATACATGATAATAGCACCCTTACTCTAACTACCATTGGTGGATCTGGATATTCCTTCAAGGAAAATGGCCACCGAGTTCGACTATATTGTAAACCACTTACCTGGGAATCCTTCTATCAACAACTATGCAAAGACTCTAACATGCAAATTTTGGAGGAGGAGGAGAAATCTTCCTCACTTGTGATCCATTAAGTGATTCACCTGTTTTTACACTTTGTACATAATTTCCTTGTTTTTTAAATCATTTTCTGTATATATTTGTGTATTAGCACTTTGTTGTTCCTTTTCGGAACGAACAACATTCGTGTGTACTATGGTTGTTCCTGTTGTTCCTTTTCCAAAGGGACAACATTTTCATTTTGTTGTTCCCTTTCCAAAAGAACAACACCTTTTGGGCCAGCCGTTCCTTTGTCACTATCATCTTGCTGTTCCTTTTCCAAAGGAACGACATTTGTATTTTCTGTTGTTCCTTTTCCAAAGGAACAACACTTTTGATTTCTGTTGTTCCTTTTCTAAAGGAACGACACTTGTGTTTTTTGCCATTCCTTTTCCAAAGGAACAACACTTTTTATTTCTGTTGTTCCCTTTCCAAAGGAACAACACCTATGTTTTCTACTGTTCCTTTTCCAAAGAAACAACACTTATGATTTCTGTTGTTCCTTTTCCAAAGGAACGACAATTGTGTTTTTTGTTGTTCCTTTTCCAAAGGAGTAACACTTTTGATTTCTGCTATTCCTTTTCCAAAGGAACGTCACTTGTGTTTTCTATTGTTCCTTTTCCAAAGGAACAACACTTGTGATTTCTGTTGTTTCTGTTCCAAAGGAACGACATTTGTGTTTTCTGTTGTTCCTTTTCCAAAGGAACATCACTTTTGATTTTTGTTGTTCCTTTCTCAAAGGAACAACACTTGTATTATTTTTCTCTTCCTTTCTGAAATAACAACATCCTCGTATTCCTTTTACTTATGACTGTTCCCCTTGTTGTTTCAATTTAAGGATGCATGTTGTTCCTGCTAGTTCAATTCTTTTGGAACACAGCTATGCACTTATGCAATGGATACAAAATGACAGCATACTGAAATTAGTAAATTATATAAAATTTCTATTCTTACAAGAAATTGCTCTGAATTGATAAGAGGAAAGAAGGAAGGACACACTTATCCATTATTTTTACTATCATTATTCTACTAATTCTGATCTGATTGGTTATCTTTGTCATGTTGGTTCTTTTTAAATTCTCATAATCTTCTTTGATTATTATTCAGGAATAAGAACAAAGGGTCCATACGTTTCTATTGAGATGTTAAGATTTCTTCCACCATTCCTGCTCTTAAGGAGTGTTGAACCACCCTTTTTGTATAAATGGGAAAGTACTTTATGAAAAAAAAAGAGAAAAATGATGTTTTTATGACTTGTTTATATAAGTTGTCAAATGCAAGATAGGGGGTCTCATCAAGAGCCAACCTACCATGATCATAGGGAAGAAAGTGAAATGGAATTCCCACTATGGCCACCACACTATGGATATGGTCCAAGAGGTACATCAAAAAAATAAAAAATAAAGAGCCCTTGGAATAGGAGGTCTCATCATGAGCCGACCTGCCCACCTTTCACTCCTTCCTGGTGAATGGCATTATGGCTAGCTGGTCACCAAGCCAGCATAATGGCCTACATTTTGACATCACACAGCACTTCCTAAGCATACACAAAGGATAATGGTTCCATGGGTGAAACAAACAACTTTTCCAAGGTTATGGACACCTATCGGCAGCAGAGCTCTGTTAATGGTATTGAAGTCACATTACTTATACACCAATAGGTAATCATCAACACCCTTTTGTCTCTTATACCTTTGTAATAAATCACATAAGATTATGTATATTATTTCCCAAACCATTAAACACATGTAAATCTATTATCACCAATTGTTACAATGAAATTTGTCACCATGACTATCTGCAGTTAATATGGCTCCATCAATAGTCATATTATCCTCATTGTCAAGCCTAACACCTCTGCTCTTCATTTCAAACTTCAAAAAAGAGAGAAAGTCACTAAAAAACGTGTTTATCTCTGGGTACGCAGATTCTCTCTACCTTGCCTGCGTGTACGCATCCCAAACTCATTGTACCTACGTACTTGTACGCTCTGTAAGCCAAAGGATGGGTGCGTACCCCTGTAAAGGTCAAAAGGCACGAGTTTCA
>APFE030009032.1:0-10967 GCA_000404065.3 Pinus taeda
GAGAAATGTTGTGCAACAGAGAAGAGTTTTAGTGTAGCTTTGGGGATTTTGAGGCAGAACTTTGTTGGTTTATTCTAGGAGTTGTAAGAGATCTTTTTCTGAGCCGTATGTTGCGTCAGATTTCTAAGGTTGAGCAGAACACAACTAGACCAGCCAGGGATCTTGTTGATGTAGCTTTGATGTATTTTTTGGCTTTGAATTTCTAATATAAAGGCCTACCCATTCAAGACCAGGCCCGAAGATGTAGGCTTGAAGATATCCAAACTCCGTTAATAATCTCTTGCATCACTTTTCTTCTCATGGTTTGATATTCTAATATGCTACAAAATTTCTTAACAATTCTTCATGCTTATGTATTTAATGGTGTTTTTAAATCATGAATTAACACTTTCTAACAATGAATAAATCACAATTTCAATTAAATATCTTTTTGGTATCCTTGTAACATAGTTCAGAGGTGTGTATCCGCCACATCTCTTCTCAGAGATAAGCTACCATCGCCCGAGCTATCTTATTTCCATTCTGTTTGTAAGCATAGTTCAATATTTTTCTATTAATGAAATGAAGTGTTTTTATGCTACATCTCTATGTTTATGATTATATATGTAAGTTTTTGCATTCTGGTTTAAGTTCTGATCACCACTTCAACCCATTCAACAATGATTCCACCTCACGGTCGAACATCAGAAACCATTGCCATATTGGTCTCTACCCAAGCCTCCCAGGGCTCTAGAGCATTTGTTCATGCCAAGGCTCCAGGACTAGTAACTCAACCCACAGCTAATACAGGGTTTCCAAAGCGCTTTTTCCAACCAGGGCTTCTAGGACTAGTAACTCAACCCACCAAGGGTTTTTTTTCCAACCAGGGCTTCTAGGACTAGTAACTCAACCCACCAAGGGATTCCAGAGTGTTTTTCCAACCAAGGCTTCCAGGACTAGTAACTCAACCCAAGCTGTTACTGGGCTTCTAGAGTGTTTATCTAACCATCGCTTCTAGGAATTAGTAACTCAACCCAAGCTAAAGGAAACATGAGGACCAACTAGAAAAGTAAAGAAATAAACCCACAACACTATGGCTATCCAAGAAATGGCAAGGTTAGGAAACTCCACTGTCAATATAGGCAAACATCCATGCCAATGATAAATCATGACCAATAAACCACATGCATATGCCATGCATGCCAAAACTAGTGATGAAAACATACATGCAACTCAGTACTTGCAAGCAAAACCCGATGTAGTTGCTAATTTCAATTTCATTTTGTACTTTCCTTCTCTTCCTTTGCCTTCTTTCTCCAAAACTCTAAGTATGCCACACTCCTCCAAGAGTGCTCCAAAAATACTGTATGTGTCCAAGAGTATGAGAGAAAGAGAATAGAGAGAGAGATCCAAAATTGAACTGACAAAAGTCTGAGAACTGATCCTAGGAAGCCTTTTTATTATTGAGGCCTCTATTTTCTTCATTTTCCATTATTTTCATAAATAAATGTGCCAAAATACCATTTTTCCTTTCTAAAGAATTTGTCATTTCCTTTTCGAATTTCCTTGAACAACCTATTTTGATCTGCGTAGTTCTTCTGTCTATCCCGTGCTAATTTCAAATTCTTCTTGATTACCTGCATTCCTCGCTCCATGTATTCCAACATGTCTGGTCTAATCAACACCCTGTTCACCAGATCACTCCAACTGATGGGAGTATTAAAACTATTCCCATACAACGCCTCAAACAGGCTCATCCTTAGTGACTCATAGTACCCATTGTTGTAAGCACGCTCTGCCAGTGGAAGGTACTCTTTCCACTTCCACTTTTGATGCATCACATACATCCTCAACATGTCCTCCAATATCCTGTTGACCCTCTTTGTCTGCCCATCTATCTGTGGATGATAAGATGTACTGAAGGCTAACTCTGTAGCCAAACCTGCAAATAAATCCTTCTAAAACTTGGAAGTGAACTTCACATCCCTGTCTGACACAATATTATTCGGAACTCCATGCAATCTGACCACGTCCTTGATGAAGATGTGTGTTACATCACTCGCTGAGAATGTAGACTTCACTGTAATGAAGTGTGTTTCCTTTATCAACCTGCCCACCACTACCATGATGGAATCACGTTGTCTCACTGTCCTCGGCAAACCTCTTATAAATTCCATGGAAATGACCTCCCATTTCCACTCTGGAATCAGAATCAGCTATAGAAGCCCACATGGATGCTTACACTCTACCTTCATCTGCTGAAAATCCAAGCACCTAGCCAAAACCTCTGCTACATATCACTTCAAATTCGGCCAATAATATAATTTCGGCACTGTTGTTAGCATCTTCTGATATCTTGGGTGACCTAAATATGGTTTCGCATGAAACTCCCTCAATCTCGCCTTCTTGAGCTCACTACTATCTGGCACATATATCATGTCTCTAAACCTGTACTTGTACCACTAGCTGAACTCTGCTGCAACTTGTGCACAATCTCCAGATACCTGACATCCTATTGACCTGCTTGTAAGATCCTATCTTGTAAATCCATCCCATAGGAGCTCATACCTGCTATGTGATTTACATGTATCCTCCTGTTAAGAGCATTTTCGATCTTGTTGTCTTTATCTTTGATATACCTGATCTCAAAATCGAACTCACTGATCGTGGCCAGCAACTGAGCCTACCTGCAATCAAATTCGGTTGGTTAAATTGATACCACAAACCACTATGATCACTCATCAATACAAACCTCCTACCAAGAAGATATTTCCTACACATGTTCAATGCATGTATGACCACTGCCAAGTTAAGATATGTAGCGGGTAGTTCTTCTCATGCTATTTTAGTTTCCGTGACTCATAGCATACCACCTATCCATCCCGCATAAGGACTCCATCAATTCCTCTCTTACAAGCATATGTACATATTACAAACTCTTTGTCCACATTGGCAATATTTAACACTCATGCATGTGTCAACAACTGCTTGAGTTACTAAAAAATGGACGCACACTCCTCTGTCCATTCAAACCTCTTACCTTTCCTTTGCAATGTTGTGATAAGATAATAAATCTGCAAGAAGTTCCTGATGAACCTCCTGTAATAACTTGCTAGCCCCATGAAAGATCTCACCTCATCCACATTCCTGGGAACTACCCACTCCATGATAGATCTTACCTTTTCTGGGTCCACTGCTATGCCATCCTTAGAAACCACGTGTCCCAAGTAGTGTACCTCAGTCTTAAAGAATCTACACTTGATGAGCTTAACATACAAATGATTCTCTCTCAATAATATCAAAATTGCTGCTAAAATCTTGACATGATTTTCTTCATTTTTTATAATATACCAATATATCATCAAAGAACACAATAAAAAACTTGTCCAAATACGGACACAACACACTATCCATCAAGAACATAAAGGTAGCTAGAGCATTAGTTAAACCAATGGAACTACAACAAACCCATAATGGCCATACCTGGTTCAGAAAGTTGTCTTGTAGATGTCCTCTTCTTTAATGCGTATCCGATGATATTCGGTTCTCAAATCAATCTTCAAGAACACTGTCGCTCCCTTCAACTAATTAAGCAATTCATTAATCCTCGGTAACAGATACATGTTCTTGATGGTCACTTGATTTAACTACTTTTAGTCATTGCCTAATGTATCCCTTGTCCAACATTTCCTTCAACTATAGCTTCAACTCTACCAACTCAGGTGTACTCATCCTGTAAGGTGCCTTTGATGCGAAGTTGCCCTTGGCACCAAGTCAATAGAAATGTCTACTTCCCTGTGAGGTGGAAACTTTGAAATATCTACAGGAAATACATCCTAAAACTGATGTAGAACTGGGTACCTGCTCAAAACATCTGCATCCTCAACTTCCTCACATTTATCACTAGAAATGTGCACTGCAAATAACACCACCCTTTCCTACGACTACGCTTGGCCTGCATAACTATCACCATTCTAACTACCGTTGCTTTC
Source organism: Pinus taeda (assembly GCA_000404065.3). Classification (NCBI taxonomy): domain Eukaryota; kingdom Viridiplantae; phylum Streptophyta; class Pinopsida; order Pinales; family Pinaceae; genus Pinus; species Pinus taeda. The sequence continues at coordinate 3,972 of APFE030009032.1, forward strand.
TTCTTACCTCACAAGACTCTTTATTCTCCATTGTCATCCAAGCATTCAATGGATTTGTCATAACAATACACCTTGGTTCTATGAAGGTACAACCAATCCCTGCCAAACAACATACTATATGATCACAACAGTAATACATTCAAATGTGCTAAGGTACGCATACTATTCAAATCAAATGCACAAGCTCTTACCCAATGATGAACCCACTTCTTTGTACCTATAGCCAACTACATTAACCAAGAATTTGCATGCACTTCTTTATTCAAACCACACTTATCCACCAGGTCAGGATTAACATAACTATAATTAGATCCATGGTCAATCAAAATAGAAACAACTTGATAAAAAATATTACCATCCATCTCAATGATAGATGCTTAATGGTCTATGTGTCTATTATCTAGTGCTGCATAGATCTTAGGAATACTCTTCCCAACATCGCCCACTTTCTGTGCCTCCTGAGCACTATAGATCCATGGTCTACCACCCAGATGTTGTGGGAAATATCCCCTATGATGCTCTCCTCCACAAGTCCAACATTGCAAAGGCTTCCAACCTTCATCCTTATTTTGCTCCTCATATCGAAGTCCTTGTCCTCTGTCAGATGCATTGAACTCCTTAGATGGTGCTGCATTCTCTTTATTACCTGTACCCACCAGGAGACCTATTTCCATATACCCCATTAGTTCTTGGAGAGTTCTGTAGAATTTTTCTACAAATCAGCTAGCTCTGATACCATGGAGAACATTTTCTACAAATCAACTAGCTCTAATACCATGTAGAAATTTCCCACCTGTAGATCAACCCGGTAATGCAATGTACTAAAGCAAAAAACTTGATCTACTTCTATAAACATTTTATCGGAAGCTTAATCAACCATGAGAAACATCAATAAGAACACATATTACTAATATGGAGAAATCAAACATACATAACACAAGATATATCCAGGGGAAAGCACCCGCTTAAAAACCCAACCATGTATTATCAATTAAGTGGAATCCTCTTCACAATACAAAAAGAATAAACTCAATAGCTATCCTGCTCTCTTTGTACTCTGACGATCTTCAATCAGAAGATGAAAATCATGCACTACCTAGGCCTCAATATATAGGCCACAAGTCCTCCAATCTCCTATAATAGATCCTTCTCCATGCAAGGAATACTTACTAGAAATATCCAAGCATCTGATAGTACACTGCCCCACATTTGATCTCAACTAGGTCTCTGACATAACTGACATGCAACAGTTACCCATGAGTGAATTCTTAGTGACCTAAAATAATAGTTCTAACATGCATGCAAGCATTAACAAACTATATTTTATTATTTTAACAACTTGTTAAAATAATCTAACTAGACTTGACTAGTTAGAACTAAGTCAACTGATTCTCTCATTATAGAACTCATACTTATTCACTCAACCAGTGGAGGAAATTAAGGATAAATTCATTAATCAACGGGACAACTCATGTGCATGCTCACAAATACTTCAAATTCGAATTTTCTTAACTAATTAACTCGACTGAATTAATTAATTAATATTTCCAATTGCTATTAAGACCAAAATTAATTTTACTTCCTACAGATAGACTAGGGATTGCTATAAGTAGGAAGGGACCCAAAAATGCTATTTTTAGAACTTTCTATTTTTAGCAGTTTCACCTCTCACCCAATGTGGCCAATGACCTTACTGGCCAAACTGCTATTTTTCGACATGCTATTTTTAGCAGGTCTATTTTTAGCACATTCTAAATTTAACATTTCTTGTTGCACATTTTTCAACACTCCCTCTCAACAAGAAAGGCTTCCTCTCGAACTTGATCCTGTAACTCTGGAATGTTCCGCATGCAACACATCTACTTGGTCCACTTGCTCCAACAACACTTGGAACAAAAACACTCCCAACTGACCACTCTCTTGGGCTAGGAACATACTCTGATGCTGAAGCTCTACCTGCTGCTGACAAGTGCTCCCTCTCTGATATCTACACTACTGCAACATCTCCATGCATCTCGCACCATTTCACAACTCTTTGTGCCACCTAGCATTGTGCAAAACACTTGTGCCTCTCACATTGCTGAAACCTGCTATTTATACGCTGTCCTAGGATTCCCTGCACTATCGCTCTCTTTGCCGCTCCATCCGCATTTGTCTCTACCCAATCAGTCAGTTCCTGCTACTCCACATCGGGGCTCCTGTAGCAAGGTCTCATCTAAGAGGTTGGGTACCTCAAGGATCCTGCCCCTCCTCCTTGGGACGATCACTCCACATCGCCCCACCTCCTACTTGGAGGTATGACTGCATGTGATCCCTTTGTCCACCTGCCTCGAAGTTCCCCCCTACTTGAGTTCTCTGCATGAGTAGATGTCTCTACCCGATCTCCACTAAGCTTCCCCTGTTGTGGCTGCTCCGTAACCTCTTGAAGCTACTGCACCAATCGTGGCTCCTCCGCAATTGTCTGAGACTTCTTCTTGCTCTACATGTTGAGAGGTAATTTACTCTCCCTCTCAACCACCAAGTATCTAGCCTTTGCCTTGCTCCTCAAAGCTTTGCATGCATATTGTACCTCAAGTGCATACAGGTTCTTGGCTAGCACACCAATCTATTTCCACTTTCTCGTCGTCACGAAATTTTCTAGAAAAAGAGCTGATTTTAAATCACTGATATCTCCCTCATCCGAACTCTGATTTTAAATCACCGATATCTCCCTCATGAAGCTCAAACCAAAATCATTACGCTAAATTCTGCATTTAACTTCATCGTGACTAAGTAAGAGAAAAACACATCAATCAATGCATACAATAAAAACATACAACTTTATCATACAAAAATTCAATTACTCAATATGCATACAAAAAAAATTGCAATTACCATACATAAATCAAACCACTAAACAAGCATCCAAACATTGTGCAATTATCACAAAATCCCATGGTTGTAAAATATTATATTGATTAAATCAAATTCATTTACATAACTTCAAGTTGATTTAAGATTTATGATTTTCTATTGACATGTTATAATTATTTATATTGATGCATTATTTGATACTTTTAATTTACAATCTAATAAGCAATACAAACACACAATCATAACAAGCATTGCAAATGCACAAACATTCAAACATCAAAAGCATTGCAAATACACAATCATACAAACATCCCATCAAATCTTCGTACTACACGCAAAATTATAAATACATACAAATATTGCATATGAAATTTTTATCATCATACATAGAAGATTGTAAATATCCAAACATAAAAAATTAATGTAGACACTAAATCAAGCCATATGCTAAAGAAAAGCCACACAAAATTCAAAGTACATATCAAACATGTCATCCACATTCATTATAAATACACAACTATGTAAATAAAAAGCCAAACAACAACCATTCTCATACACAGTCACAAGTACACGTCAGAAAAAGCATTGTAAAGACACACAAATACATTGAACATTACATATCAAATTTTTGTCATCACACACAGAAAAAATTTGAATGCACAAACATAATATAGATACCAAGCACCAATTATTAACAAAGAAAATTCTCACATTTCAAAATATATATTAACATGCCACCCATTCATTGTAAAACACAATCAAATAAATGAAATTCAAACAATAATCATTACACTAAATTCTGCATTTAAATTCATCATCACAAAGTAATAGAAAAACCCATCAATCATTGTATGCAATAAAAATATACAACTTCATCATACAGATATTCAATCACTCAATAGGCATACAAAAATAATTGTAACTAACATACACCAACCAATCAATGTACATACAATAAAGACATACAACTTGATCATATACAAATTGAACCGCTAAACAAGCATCGAAAAATTGTGCAATTATCACAAATACCCATGCCTACAAAAATATCATATTGATTAAATCAAATGCATTTACATAACTTCGAGTTGATCTAAAATTTAAGATTTTCAATCTAAAATTTAAGATTTTCAATTTACATGTTATTATTATTTATATTGATACATTATTTGATATTTTTAATTTACAATCTATTAAACTAAAACTATCTAGTTCTAAAATAAATAAATAAAAGTAAATGGAAAAGTAAGGTGGAGAGAGGGACACAAATCCTTGAGAGCAATGGTCCATCCTCAAGAGCAATGAGAAAGGGCTTTTAGCCCTTTCAAACAAAACAATACTTTTTATTATTATAGTGGTTTTAGAGTAATTACATAATGAAGATGAAAAATAAATGAATGCCAATTTATTTTGGGTCACGATAACATAATGAATTCATGTCATGAATTCATAATGACATGTAGATAGTTCATCTATCCTAGCATGCTTGTATATTCATGTCCTTTCTTATCATCTGCCAAAAAAACAAAAAATAATTATTAAAATTTAATCGTCATCTATGTCTTATTTGTAAAGTAGCAAAAGCTTTATAAAGAATCAAATTTAATAGTTTATGAAAAATAACCAGCCTAATTTTATAACTGAAAGGCAATGAATAGATTGAAAATTCATATCATGCATTGAATTTACCTTTGCACCATTTGCTCTACATTGTGTTTCTGCAACCATGATATGCCCATGCAATATAAGTCATCTTACTCCCATATAGCCTACAACCTATTTAGACATACTCATCAAACTAAAAAAATGTAATCAATTAAATGCAAACAGTCAGAGTTTGACTGCTTTAAAAATTAGAAGTAAAATTAGAAGTAAAAGAATAATTATTTTTTCAAACTAGTAAAAAAAAATACAATATTAAATAAATTTATTATCAAAATCATTTTTTCTCACTAGTAAAAAAATGAAAACACAGTAATAAATACATTTATTATCAAAATCATCACAATTATCACTGTAATTTTATTTATTATCAAACTCATCACAACTATCATATAAGTTGAAGTTATTCTTTCAACTATTATGGATCACAGAAGCCTCAATTCAACTAACTATCATATAAATTATTAATGAATGGACATACAAGAACACAAAGAAATCCAATATTCAATCAAGAATACCTTTGATAGATGAATCTATTATATTTACAAGGTTACAACGGTTTCCAGGAGACTCAACAACCAACCGTAAGCCCACTACTCTATATATATGCTGTGTAATATAATATATTAAGTTTGTATGCATATATCTGCAGTATATTATATATAATATAATATATATCTGTGTAATATAGTATATTAAGTTTGCTTGCATGTAATTGTGCTGTGGAATATAATATATAATCTAGTTGGAAATGTCCCCACCACAGTGTAAAGGTAAGGGTGTACAAGTCTCCAACACATGTAATTATTATGAAATCCCAAATGTATTCACTATTTTTTTTAATACAGGCAAAATATCCATCAATAATGAGTGGGAGAAATTGAAATTTATATGAATATAATCATAATAACGACAAACACTGAATGAGAGTGAGAGTGACAACTCAAAGCCTCTATTCATTTCCTTCCCAAACAATCAAACGAGTCAAAATTACAAGCCAAGTTGAGGGAGAGGAAATACAAAATTACAAGATGTCGAAAGTGATTGGAGAGAAAATCAATATATAAACCCAGAAATTTAATCTAACTAATTATGACAATGAAATTTGTGAGTATCCCCACAGAAAATTCACAATGTTAAAAGATAGATACCGCGTTTTACTATTTGGAGTGAATTGAGTACTATAGGCAGGTTCATTGGAAGCAGTGAAACATTTCAAATTGAAGTGGGGCAATGGTAATAATCACACTGAAATCCTGGGTTGAAAGCTTCTAGCCAAGCATACAGTCCCAAATCATGTGAACAACTATTTTTAGTGTTTCAAAAGCGAAAGGAGGCGAACAATATCTGATCCTTAAAAATGGTTAAATGCTTTTTTATGTAAGTATTTTGATGAACTTAACAAATTTTTTGTTAAAAAATTTTAATGGCAACAAAATATATCATAAAATAAAAATTTAAAAATAATTAAATACAGAGAGAGCCCAGTGTTTGAGAAAATTTACCAAATTATAATGAATAAAAAAATAGTTATGGGTTTTATGTAATCTCATATATATATGCTAATTTGGCCGTGGGTGAGATTGGATTAGATACTGAACCTCTGCATCAGTATGGAGGGTGTCTGGGAGAGCTGGAGAGGATAAAGGGGTGACCCAAATGGGGGAGTTGGAGAGGATAAAAGGGTGACCCAAATCAAATCCATATGGTCCGCGTGTGCCTATAGAAAAAAATTTAGCCATTAAATTACAAGTCCAACATAACCCAGAAATTCAATATAACCCAAATACATTGAATTCAAATTTAAATCCAGAAATTCAATATAAACCAAATACCTTGAATCCAAATTTAAATCCAGAAATTCAATCGGAGTAATATATGCTATTTTGAAAATATGGAAGGGCACGAGGAGACATACAAACAGAGGAATCTAAGCTATAGTTAGAAAGCCACAGAAGGGAAGTTAGGGAGAGCCAAGGATCTGAGCTATAGTTACAGAGGCAGCATGACCGGTGAATTTTGACTAATCGATTCCAAACCCTCCTGAATCCAACCCCACCTCCTGAACCTACTCATTCTCGATCTCCCTGGCAGGAAATGAAAATGGTAACGAAATAATTGATATAGAATTTACCAATATTATCAGCGATGAATGATAAAATAAATCATTGAAGAGCATTGCCGGGGCCCTTGGATGTAATATGCTTAACCTAGAAATAGCTAATAATTCAATATTCCAGTGCAAAACCTGAGAAACAATCCTTTATATTATTTACGAAACACATAGAAAGCTACGAAACACATAGAAAGCTAGGAGAACAAGAAATTCAATGCAATTACATTGCAATCTGAACAATCTCTTCATCACACATGCAATCGACAATGACTTTAAAACAGAGTCAGTCAAGAAAATGCTTTGCTTACCTCCGAGGGACGAATCCACATGGAGAGACATGATATTCGCAAGGTTTACGGTGTTGC
>APFE030009053.1:4165-27543 GCA_000404065.3 Pinus taeda
AACTGTCCATGCACTGAGTTAACTGATGTATTCTTCAGTTGCTTTATGAGTTAATAATTAGTGAATTAATTAATAACTAATTCACACCACTCATCACTTAGTCTAATTATCAGTTAGACTAAATACAACTAGTTCAACTAAGTCAAACTGAACACAACTCCATTCACTGCTCATCCAACTCCACAGAACTCAATCACTGAAGTACTAACTGAAGTCCTCCATGCAATAGCTCAAGTAACCCAAAAGAACCACGTATTTCCTTCATGCAATTGCATGTGCCACATCTGTAGCTCGAACTGAAGTGCTCCAAGAGAATAAGATAATGTTTATAGTCCAAATATTATTAAGAACTAATAATATTCGACTGTTCTATTTTTACCTAACAGTCTAAAAATAGACTTTGATCACACCGTTGTGATCAAAAAATAGAAGTCCATCTATTTTTCCCAACATGACCAATCATCCATAAACAACATCCTGCAACTCATAGACCATGATCCATATGTCTAAAAATAGACTTTGCGCCAAAAATAGCCTGTGGGACAACTTAGTGAAGGCGACTCCTTTCCACTAAGCTCCATCATCTTGTTGCATTCTCAACAAGCATTTCTTGTTGCACACTTTTCAACAAACTCCAATTGTTAGGGATCATGAGTCAAGATATTGAATGATCAGAGTGTTGGGTATCAATGATCAGGGTTTTTGGAGATTAAGGATTGTTGGTGAAATTATATGTGTAATAGTTTCCAACATTAAATTATCAATCCGGCGCTTGTCAGCTTTGAGGCACAGGCGTAGGGAACGCAGGATCAGAGCATCTAGCCTAAACTAGAGGAAGAAATCAATTTGTTGTTTAAGTACAGAATGCGGTTCTAGTTTAAAATGAATCACTTAACAAAATAATATGCTCAAGCAACACAGAGTTCTATTCCAAAAGAATATCAATCATCATTCAAATAATCTAACCATTGTTTTAAGGTGAACTATGATATCAATCCTATTGATCAGAATGTAAATAAAAGAGAAATAATTGCAAAACTATTGAATTTTGATAAAAGAGAAAAGAACACCTATCTAAAAAGCAATGCTATCCTTATAAACAAAAGAGGAATTACTGAAAGATCATATTCATCTAAAGAAACTCATTATAACTAATCTACGAAAACCTTCAATTTGAAACTCCTAATCTAAATGAAATAAATCACTCGAAAGGAAATTCAAAATCATGAAACTCATAATTGAAATTCAGAATTAAATGAAAACCAAATCAAACTTCAGCTACTCCCGGGTCACACATATCCATTGCTTTGACTTGATAAACAAATTCATTTCTACACTACAAAAATTCAATGTAAAGACTATTTTAACAAAACTCAAAGAATCAAATCTTAAACTAATGTTGTAATAAGAATAAATTACTGTTGGAAATGAAATCTGCTAGAGTTAACACTATGATAAAGCTAAAAAAAACAGATCCGGGATTAACACTTATAAAATTAGATCTGAAATTAGCACTGCAGTAAACTCGGAAAATATCATGCTGATACATACCAAACCATGAATTTAATTCAACCTTTTTCTCATTGGAATATATCTGTAACCAAAGGAATACGAGACTGAATTAATCTTGATCAAACACAACGTTGTAGAATTAGAAGTATGCAGGGTATACACTTGAGTTCTTTCCAAGCTTAATTTTTACCAATTCAGATCTGCAACACCATAATATAGATTAAGTACAAAATCAAATAATTTGGAATCTGAACAATAAGTTTCACTCAATATTCACATTGCAAACCAATTAAATCAATTAAACAAATGTAATTCTAAGATCTACACTAATTATAAGACTTGTTTCCAGAGGTGCTGGATCCTTGCCACTCCTGGAGCAAGTCTAAATTAATTCAATACCGTGCTAAAGATCAAAACACATTAGCACTTACATAATTTAAATGCAAAATCAACTTATGTATTAATGGTTCAAAGCAAATACATCAAAGCTTCCAGTGTAAATAGAATTACATCCCAGTTCTTCTACTATTGCTTCTCTTATTGCTGCCCTCTTGTTCTACCACCACCCACATACATGTAGAGAGAACTGGATTTTATAAGGTGCAGCCCATGGAAACAATTCACAGCCAATGAACTAAAAAAATAAATCAAATACGACAACAAGGCTAAAACAAGTTGTATAAGATCTTTTGGACAGTCTTCAAATGGATTACGGTTGGGCTCATTCCCATCAATCATGGATGGAGGAATCACTTCCTTGTTTAGCACAAGGTCGTTCAGTGAAAAGGCATGCACAACCGAACCGTAGCTGTGGCAAAAAATAGGCAAATCTGAATTTCACTATTAAGTACAAATCTGGATATTTTATATAAAGTAGCCTCAAAGAACCCCGCGTATCTTCCAAACCGTAAGGAATTTTAGAAAATTGTTTCACAGTTAGTAAATTGGCTATACTGGACCAAAACCCATGTGCCAGATTCTCTTCTTTCGCCTTCACCTGCATGGAAATCAAGGTGGAAGTTGGCAGTTTGAAACTTTTTGTAGATTTGTGAAAATTTGTGAATTTCCTTCTAGAGACCCACATGAGTGACCTGGGTGAAATCCAAGTTATGGAAAGGTATTAAAACATAATTTTTGATAATAACCTCTCTTGGTTTCTGTGGAAGCATGCCGAAAGTGTCAAAGCCCCAAATTGGTCATTTTTGTACTCTACTAGCTTGTAAAGAAACTTGGCGATGGAACCTTGTGAAAAGATGATCTTAGCGAAACCGTCATTAGTAAATCATGGCATAATCATCTTTAATCATAGAAAATCTAATAAAACTAATGGTAATCAACTACAAGGCATCGGATGTGATTTGGCGATAAATGATGGAATTATGATTGAAGTGACAGTGTATATTTGAGTCAGCACCAACCATGTCAGTATAGCCACTACAACGAAATTAATTTCTCAGCAACAGTGTTCCTAAAAAACAGGACCAGATGTCCCAGTTTTCTCATCGTGGCCACTTCATGGTCACACTAGTCAATTTTCTTGCGGTGCAATTAATAACAAATTTCCAAGTGTATAAGGCAATCATTGTAGTTTTTTGTTAAATACTTCATGCATTGGAAGTATTAGGGGTTGGACCCGAGTCATTTGAACTATCAGTTCTTTTTGGAGCATTGTAATTTTGAGTTGGAGCATCAATAAAAGGACTGTTTGCGAGATACTTGAACTGTGTTAACCTAGTGATGTCTTCCTTTCTGTGATTGAATGTATTGTTGTTTATTCATTGTGCATCATTAAGTCTTATTGTAAAGCAGGAATTCTAGATTAAGATATGTTGTTGGAGCACTTTATTTCTATCTGTGTTTACAATCGAAATGTTTTCCTCTGATGTATGATGAATAAATAATTGCTTTTTAATCATTACTTGTATCATTATGCTTCCATCTCATTTCACATTCTTCTTTTGGATCTAGTAAATATAGTTAGCTTGCCTTGCAAATGCTATGGAAAATTAATGTTACCACCCAGCCTTTGACTCCATAGCCAAATGGAGAAGATTCAAATATGACCCACCCCAACCAAACAAACAAACAACCAAGCAATCAAGTAATAAATCTCTTTCACTATTACATCTAGCCTAACACATTAAAACAATGGAAATAAAGCTAAATCATAAATATACAGAGAGAGCCCTCTCTGAGTCTAGGAGAGCTAGAACCTAGACTCCTAAGCAGTTTGATGTATCTTTTGTAACTTTTTCTTTCCAATCTTCAAAATCATAGGATGATAACGCTCTTCTCATCCTGGAATTGGCATTCAGAAAGTAATCTAAGTTATCCAGTGTCATTGTAGTGAATGCTAAATTTTTCGCCATAACTGCCCTCAGATTCCTTCTAGTTTTGGCATATATCACCTTCTCTATCGACACTAAGACTAGACCCTAAGGATACTTTGAGAAATATATATACCTCTGTTGCACGATCCTCTTGTTCAAAGGATCAAAAGTTACACTACATACATCCGTGACCCTGTCTTCTAGTGGAGGTGTGGTCCCCATTTCTTTAAATGGAAGATGACCGCCTGTGAGAGGATACTCTCATGGAGTACATGTTTCCTCCTCCATTGGTTGGATGGTATCTTCTTTCTCGAACTGCTCCTCTTCCAGCTCCTAAATTAATTTTTCTACTTCAAATCTCAATGTTGCTTCCTTCGTTTCTCTTCTTCTACCATCCTTTTATCTTCTTCTTCTTCTTGTTTCTATTCAATCAACTCATCCTATTAACTTTTCCTCTCCTCCTCTTATATTTCTCCTCTCTCCTGCTCTACTTGAATAGCTCCTGAATTTAAGGGATAAACCTTCCATTTCTTACTGGTCTCGCCTGTCGAGGAATACCTGATCCTTTTCTTGGGAGCTAGTTTCCTTACTTGAGGTGTTATCTCCTCCTCCTCCTACTTTTGCAAATCCTGAGCTAGTGGATCGTGGGGTGAATTCACCTCCATCAGTGGATGTTTCTTCATGTTAGCATTATACCAGTGCTTTATTTTCTTTTCTTATATTGTGGACAAAGATGAGTACCTGATATTGTGGCTGATCCTTTGACAATGCTTCTTGACAATTCACCTAGGATCGTATCCATGGAAATATTTAGTAGCAAAGTGTAGGCATTTCAACTCTTGTATCTCTGATGTCATAGTATTGTGAATCTTTTATTCATACAATCTAATCCTCAATGGAAAGATATGCCAAGGGGTTTTCTTCCTCATGTGGAGGATATTTGGAAATCCCTAGTGCAGTTGATGCAAAACTTCTTGCATGACCACTTTGTTGGTCACATATCGCAGCATAGGATGAGGGGATATCTAAAAATTGAAGCACCTAATGTATGTACCCTCTGGAGCTGCAAACCAAACCGTGATATCTCGAAGCGACTCTTTTACCTGATCTTTCATGCAAGGAGGATCAATCTCAAAAATAATGTGAAAGATGAATGCAAAGAAGTGTTCAGCTAACTTGTCATATACACCACTGGAGCTCAACTAGCATAATACTTTGCAGTGAAAGTAGACCAAGAATTTCTCCTCATGAGTCTAGTTCCAGTTCATTTCCGGGAACACATATTGTGCATAGGTTCGATCTAAGAGAAATGTAGACATGTAAAATTCCAAAGCCTATTTCACTCTTAAAGATGCTTTTGTCTTCCCAATCTAATGTTGTAATTCAAATGATAGGATATCCACCTAATTCAAATCCCTCCCACGGGTTACTACTATGTTGAGCATGTATATCCAAATCTCTTAGAACAACTCAACGTTCTTAAGCCCATATAACCGACAATACATAACTATTGGGTACTGATAGACATCTATAAGGATCCTTGTTTGATAAACTGCAGATGGGTGATGGAGAAACTTAGCAAGTTCTCAACACCATGTTTTTATAGCATAGTAGTGTCAAGGGTTTCCCATCTATTGTAAAATTCATCATTTGTATATTTGGTGGACTTGAGGATCTTGTAATATTCATGCATGTGTTCACCATAATAGGTGTCAAGTTGTCTTCCACTCTCGCTACGAAGCACAAGGTGGGATTCATCCATATGCATAATGATCCATTTGATTACTTATGCACATGGCATGACCGAGAATCTACATGCAATCATGTGCATCCTAGACTTCTTGATGTTGATGTATGCATGCAAATATTCTAAGTCCCCAGGAAACCTCTCATGCATGAATGTGTTATATATTTTTCTCCAAGTGACCTGTGTGCTTTTATCAATGAAGCATTGAGTATATGCGTATATGGGAACATTAGGCCTTGTAACTTCCACAGGTTCATCAACGCTTGCTTCTAAAAGTTATTTAGAGATCACTTTGTGAGGTGGCATGTCTCCAATAGATGATTACATAGTGGTAATACTTGTAGCATGAGCACTTGTTTGGGGCAACACACTCGTAGTGATAATATTATATTAAAATGGCCTAACTATGTAGCAACACTTGTAAATCACATTCAAGATCCATCATAGATGATAGATCGTGAAAAAATATGAATGATATCATAAAATAACTTGCATGCAAGAGAAAATACACATGAAAACTAGGGGGGCTCACTTTCAAATCATGAAGGGGACATGGATGGTCATTTAGGGCTTCGTAGTGTGCTCATGCACAAAAGAAAGGAGGAAAATTCAACAAGTTCGCATTGTCACACCCTAAAGGGTTGAAGGGATGGGAGAATCGACCTTCAGGTCTTCCCTATGGGCCCATGTACTCAAGGAGGCAAGGAGGGCACACTGTCGCACTCCGAAGGGACGAAGGTTGAGGTGAACAAGGCTTCGAGCCTTCACAATGTGCCCATGTGCTCTAAGAAAAATAGGGTGCATTGTAGCACTCCAAAAGGATAAATAATGAGGCTTTGTTCCTTCGTCATGCACTCATGCATTCTAAGGAAAAGAGGGCGCATTGTAGCACTCTGAAGGGTCAAAGGAAAATGTTTCTTTCCATCATGATGCGATCATGAGGCCAGGAAGAAAACTTGGTCAAATAGGGTGCAATTTTTGAGGTTGATGGGGCTTCGAGCTCAATAAGTGTGCTCTACCTGCTCGATGCTCAAAAACAAGTTCAATTAATAGGATTTGATGATAAGATGAGGAAGATAAATATCTGTGATGGGCCTCTAAATTAGACATAAATTAAGGCCCATGCCTCTAAATTAGAAACAAATTAAGGCCCATCCTACCATCCTTCATCACATTAAACCTCTCTTTTTACATTAGATAATGTATTTTTTGTTTGCATTATAATACAAGTATTGTCCTTGATGGCAACTCTACAGGTCAACTCAGTTTTGATAAGAGGCTAATAGGAATATTCAGAGGCATTAGGGCAGTGGTACAGAGGATTAGGAAGATGGAACTAAGGTCTATTGATCATAATAAATAAGTTGAAGGAAGAAGATGATGTAAGAGAAGTTTAAGAGATACATGTAGGTTCACTTAGTCCAAGCAGCGTATACACGCAGGTACTCAGAACAGAAATAATGCATAACGTACACATGCACTCCCACAGAAGACAAAGCACATACATGTTGAAAACCATGGCTTTGGTCTGACGTATTTGGTCCAAGGTATCTTTGGACCATGATATTGACCCTAGGTATTTAGTCCGAGGTATTCGGTCCGTGGTATTTGATCCAAGGTATGGGCCCTAAGTGGATCCAGTCCATGGTATTGAGAAAGGCCAAAAACTATAGAAAGAAGAGAGGATCATAAGGCCATATGTGCAAGTGAATAAGATTCTAAGGAATACTTCTATTTGAAGTATATTTTATGTTGTAGGGTTATTTTTGGGACTAGATCTGAAATATTCATGTGCACCTTGACTTCAATATTTGATCAAGATCATGAGACCTGAAATGACTTATTCTTGAATGATTTGATATTGGTTGAGGCTAGATTTGATGTTTTCCTTTATCTATCATGATCTAGGTTTGTCTGAAGTCTCGAATTGTAGTAAAGTTCTGAGTCAATATTTACAAATCTGTACGTAGGTTCGTCTCGGCAAAAGAGTGTATACATGCAGGGTCTGTTCTTTCAAGTAGTGTATACAAAAGAAAGGCTTGATGTTTAGAGATGACTGATCTATCAGATCAGTATTGCTGATTTATTGCTGCTGCTATTTTACTGTTGTCTATCAATGAAGTCTTCTTAGATCTTAATGTAAATCTGAATGCATAAGGAGGTTGATGTTTGATTGATTGTATAAGTGAGAAGAAGTGTTTTCTATTACCTACCTGTGTAAAGTTTTGTAAGTTGACAGTAGATGTTCAGTACATTGTTGGTTGGTATAGTTTTCAATTCAGATATTTTATGTTTCAAAATCTTTAGAGGTATACACAGGTTGGGCTGAAGGAAGTAGCGTATACATGCAGGTTTTTCTTCATTCAAGTAGCGTATACAGTCTAACACATGATTTTTTGAGGTTTTAGTTGGTTCTGAATGTTGATACAGGTTTTTGGGTTCAACATAGTGTTCAGATGGCAGTGATCTAATTATTTCAAATTAACTGCATGTCGGTTGATAAAGTTTGAGTTTCTAAATTTATGATGGGTTATTTATGAGTCAAGGTCTTCATATGTCTTGATATGTGTCAGGAGCATCCAGTCTGAATTTCTTGAAACGTAGTCCCTGGTGGAAGAGTGGAGTTTTTTGTAGGCTGGCACCTACGTACTAGTAAACATATTGGCTAGTACAAGAGCTAGGGGGTTGTAGCTCCCTTCTAGTAGAAGATGGAGAATGACAGAAGGTTGTAACCCTCTACAGGTAGAAGCCTACTTACTGGTATGAATCTGCACCAGTACAAGATTGTAAACAGATTGTCTTATTATTAAAAGAAGACAGAGACGACAACAGTAGGTGGTTTTCACCCACATTGGGTTTCCACCTTAAATCTTAGTGTTCATATGTGTTTCTTATGTGTAATGGTTTATTATGTTTATACTACACATAGTTACTGTTTAATGATTGATGAAGTACATATGCACTGATTAAAGATCAACATATGATGAATCAATTGAATCATAAGTTTACTGCATAAACGTTGGTTGTCTGAAAGACAGTTGCATGTACACGCTAGTTCCTCTCTCTGAAGTAGCGCATATAAATCTGATTATGAAAAAGAAAAATTCTTGATCTGATAATACTGATTCACCCCCCCTCTCAGTAGTATTTCCAACAATTGGTATCAAAGCCAAGTTCTTCAGAAGAAGCTTGATTTCTTGAAGGAAGATCCATCAAGATGAATAATCATGAAAGCATGGGATCCATCACACCGCCAATCTTCGATGGGAGCAACTTTTTTTATTGGAAAATAAGAATCAAAAACTATCTACAATCTCTTGGAACAAATGTCTGGGAAATTGTGGAAGGAGGATATAAATTTCTAATAGCAATTCCTACAGACACGACAGGTAAAAAGTAATATGAAACAATGCCAAAGTTGTCAATACTTTATTGGGGAGTTTGTCACAATCAGAGTTTGTCAAAGTCATGCAGCTCAAATCAGCCAAAGAGATATGGGACAAAATCGTTCAAAGCTACGAAGGAGACTCTCAGGTAAAATGTGCTAAGTTTCAAACTCTCAGAATTCAGCATGAAACTCTTAAGATGCATAGTGATGAGAATATAGCTAGTTAATTATTACATAAAGATGAGGTTGTTAATTGTATGAAGAATTTGGGTGAAGAAATAAAGGAAGTTACCTTAGTTGAGAAAATTTTGAGATCCTTGTCTACTAAATTTGAATCAAAAGTGTCTGCTATAGAAGAAAAACAGGATCTGCAGAATATCACTATGACACAACTTCACGGAATCCTAACTTCTTTTGAGATGAGAAAAGGAGGTCCATCAGATATGAGAAAAGCTGCATTTAAACTTCAGCAAAAGGAAAATAAAAGGAAGAACACAATAAATCAGGACACATTTCAAAATAAGAAGATGAGGTAAATTTTGTCAAGAAGCTTCAACGGGGTTCTGGAAGGTTCAGAGGCAAGCTACCTTTCAAATTCTTTGCTTGTGGTAGAGTCGGTCATTATGTTGCCAAATGTCCTCATAAAGATAAATATGAAAAAGGAAAGGAATATGCAAAAGGGAATAGGAAACAAGCTGTGAATAGAAGGAGTTACTATACTCATGAAGATAGTGATGGTTTATCTAATAGTGATGAATATCAAACTAGTCAAGATTACAGACTTCTCATGGGTTATGATAGTAATGATTTTTGGGATAGTTTAGAAGAGGATAGTGATGGTTTATCTAATAGTGATGATTATAGACTTCTCATGGATTATGACAATGAAGATTTTTGGGATGCTTTAGAAAAGGAAAACTTTCATGAAGAGATCTCTAAACTCAAAATCTATTTAGAAGAAAAGAATATGATCATAGATACCTTGACATACCAACTTGTTCAAAATAAAAACACAATGAAGAACAAGAATGTGAAATTGTGGGTCTAAGAAAAGATCTTGAGAAAACAAAATCTCTCAATCTTAGATTTGCTAAAGGATTAGAAACTTTAAATGAAATTATCAAAGTTCAACGTTCTCCTCTGATAAATATAGGTCTTGGATATACCGAAGAAGCATCTCAATCACAGAAACCGTCAACCTCCACCAAAAGCTATCTTGATGCAGCAAAGACCAGTGAACAGTATGACAATTGTCAGCAAAGGCATAAAGCTGATCACCAGGTAAATCATACTCAATTTTCTCCAAGGATGAATATCAATAGAAGCCACAACCAACCTCAGGAAAATCATACTCAATTTTCTCCAAAGATGAATATCAATAGAAACTACAATCAATAGGTAAATAGACTCGATAGTCGCAGAAACTTCTTTAATGGGCAATTTTTTTCATGTCATAATTTTGGGCACAAAGCTGCTTAATGAGTTGCTTACAAAACCATCGTGACTAGAGAAGCATGAAATCAAAGGAATGTAATAGGGATCAAGGGAAATTCTTATAATAACTTTTCTCCTCTTGAAAATGAAATAGAATGCTCAATTTGTAACAAATTTGGTCATGAAGAATCTAAATGCAGGAGAAAATTTTGACAAACACCTCAAAAGGAGAAAACACCATTAAATCCCAATTATGGAGAAGGAAAGAATCTTAAACAGAAAGATTTGGTATAGCCTTGTATGCAGAAGGATAAGAAAATCAGTGGTACATCGACAGTGGATGCTCCAAACATATGACAGGTGATAAAGAGAAACTTCACTCATATAATGCCTTAGAAAAGGAAAAGAATGTCTCATTTGGAAATGACACTCTAGCTGTCATAAAAGGTAAAGGTTTTGTTTTCTTGAAAGAAAAGGTTAAAGCTGGAAATGTTATGTATGTAGATGGTTTAAAGAATAACCTGTTGAGTGTCAATCAAATGTGTGATCAAGGAAATGAAGTGGTGTTTCGATCAAACAGATGTGTTGTTTGTGAGCTTGATACAGGAGAGACCATGATCAAAGGTACAAGAACTCCAAACAACTTATACATACTCAAATGAGGACAACAACAGTGCTATCTAAGCAAAAATGATGAAAATTAGTTGTAGCATAAAAGATTGGGACATCTAAGCTTTTCTCAAATAAGAAAGGCATGCAGACTCAAGGTTGTTCATGATCTTCCAGATATCAGCATCCCAGAAAATACAATATGAAAACCATGTTAAATTGATAAGCAAACTAGAGTTCACTTCATGGAAAAAGAAGGGTCGGCTAGTAAGCCTCTTGAACTTATCCATACTGATTTATGTGGACCAACAAGGAAAAAGTCGCCTCGTGGAACTCCTGCAACCTTCTGGGGTGAAGTTGCATTCGCTGCCGTGACTATTCTCAACAAAGTAAATGTTCAAGTAAATAGCACTCAAGCTCCACATGAACTTTGGTATGGTAAGACTCCTACTATAAAACAATTTAAAGTTTTTGGAAGCAAATGTTTTGTCAAAAGGACTGATAAAAAACTTGGTAAGTTTGAAACCAGAGCAGATGAAGGGATTCTTCTTGGTTATTCTTCCAAAAGTAAAGGATATAAATGTTATAATAAAAGACTTGGGAAAATTCTTGAAAGCATTGATGTTGTAGTTGATGAAGCATGCAGAAATCCAAAATAGATCAAATTAACATAATATTATGATAATGAGGAAGATGGGGATTACATTCCCACATCAAAACAGAATTCTATTGAAGAAGAAACCAATGAAGCACCAAAAGAAGATATAATGGTAGAAGAAAAGACTTCGTCCATGTATGTTCAGAAAAATCATCTAGAAACTCAAATTTTAGGAGAAAGTGAGGTTGGTGTACAGACAAGTAGAACTATTACAAGGACCTCAAGCTATCTAGCATTACTATCCTCCACCGAACCTCAAAATGTAAATGAAGCATGCAAAGATGAATGTTGGGTCAAGGCCATGGATAAAGAACTTGAGAAAATTGAAAGTAATGACACTTGAGAATTAGTTCCTAGACCTCATGATAAAAATATTATAGGAACTAAATGGATATTCAAGAACAAGTCATTAGAAACAAGGCTAGAATTATTTTTAAAGGGTATGCTCAATAATAAGGTATAGATTTTGAAGAAACTTTTGCACCTTTTGCCAGACTTGAAGCCATAAGAATGTTTATTGCTCTTTCTAGTTTTCAGAAATTCAAAGTGTACCAAATTGATGTAAAATCAGCCTTCCTTAATGGAGATTTAGAAGAAGAAGTTTATATTGAACAGCCAGAAGGATTCATTCTTGGAAATGATGCAAAATTTGTATGCAGACTCAAAAAGGCTCTCTATGGCCTGAAAAAGGCTCCAAGGGCTTGGTATTACCGCCTTGACAAATATCTACACCAACAAGGTTTTACAAAAGGTTCTGCAAATAACAATTTATATACAAAGGTTGAAAATGATAGATTGCTAATTTTTATTGTTTATGTTGCTTATATCATTTTTGGTAGCAATGAAGAATCCATGAGTCAGAATTTTGCTTCAGTAATGCAACAAGAATTTGAAATGTCCTTGCTTGGTGACCTTACCTATTTTCTTGGTCTACAAGTTTAGCAAACTAAAGATGGATGCAGTCTCAGCTCAAATAATGAATCAACAACAGTACATCAACCAAATTACAGATCCATGATTGGCTGTCTGCTTTATCTAACAGGTACCCGACCTGACATCATGCATGCAGTAGGAATAGTTTGAAGATTCCAAGAAAATCCAAAGGAATCACACCTTCAGGCAGTCAAAATAATTTTCAAATATATTCAAGGAACTCAGGAATTTGGACTATGGTATCCTAGAGATGCAGATCTTACTCTTCATGCATATACAGATGTAGATTTGGCAGGAAGTGTTGATGATAGAAAAAGCACTAGTGGTGGTGCATTCTATATGAGTTCCAGGTTAGTGTCTTGGTTCAGCAAGAAACAAAGTTCAATTTCTTTATCTATAGCTGAAGCAGAATATGTGGCTACTGCATCTTGCTGCACGCAACTACTTTGGATGATGAAAACTTTACAAGACATTCAAATCACATGTACTCCACCCATCTCCATTCTATGTGATAATACAAGTGCCATCAATATTTCAAAGAATCCAGTCATGCATTCCAAGACCAAGCACATACCCACCAAGTACCATTTCCTACGAGAACAAGTGCTTGAACAAAAGGTCAAATTTGAGTAGGTCCCCTCCAAGGAACAAGTTGCGGATATATTCATTAAACCACTGCCTAGAGAAACATTTGAATATCTCTGTCAAAATCTGGGAGTTGTTGCTACATCATCCTGCTGTTAAATCCAATTTTTCAGAGGAAGTTTACTACATGTTGATTTCATGAAGTATATGCGCAGGTACACGCGGGTTGCCTTGGCTGAAAGTGCGTATATGTTTTTCTAACAAAAAAGACAGTGGTAGCACAGGTTTAGGGGGAGCATTCACATTCCACATTGTTGGCATTATGGTTCCTAAACTCAACTATTTCTTAGTTGCATCAGTCATTGGTGTGATATGACTTCTTCTGTCATGGTCTATATTTCAATGAGTTCTATTGGCCATATGATGTAATTTATTTCCCAAATATCCTTGGGATGGATGATGTAGTAATTGTTGTATTTCTGTCATGTATAAACTTTGGTATATCCTCACTTGGTTGGGAAGATGAGTCAAATATGGTGTATCCCCACTTGGTTGGGTGATTGATGTATGTATGAGTTCGTGGTCATAGGGAGGTCATACTCACATTGTTGAGTTATAGTGTCATGTTATTATATTGAATCATCTCTCTGCAGACTCGGCATGTACTCAGGGGGAGTATGGATAACATCATGCAAAGGAGGTGAGTAGAGTGGTCCGCCCTTTGCCCTTGATGTCAAAGGGGGAGAGTATTTTGGTATTATGATGTTGTATGGTATCTCTAACAGTATTTACAACTTGTAGTAGTCAACACCATCATGATTGTAGGTTTTGTTCTTTCAAGTAGCGTATACAAAAGAAAGGCTTGATGTTCAGAGATGACTGATCTATGAAATTAGTATTGTTGATTTATTGCTATTACTATTTTACTGTTGTCTGCCAATGAAGTATTCTTAGATCTGAATGCATAAGGAGGTTGATATTTGATTGATTGTATAAGTGAGAAGAAGTGTTTTCTATTTCCTGCCTGTGTAAAGTTTTGTCAGTTGACAGTAGATGTTTAGTACATTGTTGGTTGGTATAGTTTGTGATTCAGAGATTTTATGATTTAGAATCTTTAGAGGTATACGTAGGTTGGGCTGAAGGAAGTAGCGTATACACATGAGTTTTTCTTCATTGAAGTATCATGTATAGTCTGACACATGAATTTTTTAGGTTTAAGTTCGTTCTGAATGTTGATACAGGTTTTTGGGTTCAACCCAATGTTCTGATGACAGTGATTTGATTGTTTCAGATTAACTGCATGTTGGTTGATGAAGTTTGAGTTTCTAAATTTCTGATGGGTTATTGATGAGTCAAGGTCTTCATATGTCTTGATATGTGCCAGGACCATCCAATCTGAAAATTCATGAAACGTGGTCCCTCGTGGAAGAGTGGAGTTTTCTGTAGGCTGACACCTATGTACTAGTAAACATATTGGCTAGTACAAGAACTGAGTTGTAACTCCCTTCTAGTAGAAGTTGGAGAACAAGATAAGGTTGTAACCTTCTGCATGTAGAAACCTGTGCACTGGTATGAGTCTACACCAGTACAATATTGTAAACATACTTTCTTATTATTAAAACAAAACTGAGACGACAGCAAGAGGTGGTTTTCACCCATATTGGGTTTCCACCTTAAATCTTGGTCTTCATGGGTGTTGCTTACGTATAATGGTTTATTATGTTTATACTACACATGGTTATTGCTTAATGATTAATGAAGTACAGATGCACTGATTAAAGATCAACATATGATGAATTAACTGAATCATAAGTTTACTACATAAACGTTGGTTGCCCGAAAAACAGTTGCGTGTACACACTAGTTCCCCTATTTGAAGTAGCGTATATAAATCTGATTATGAAAAAGAAAAATTCTTGATCTAATAATACTGAATCACCCCCCCTCTCAGTATTATTTCCAACATTTTTAACTTTAATATGCTCCTTAGGAATGTTTATGGATAATTGCATATTTGTGTCTAATATTATTAATTTATGTGGAACATTGTGAATATATTGGGCAGATTATGAAGATTTGGAGGAGAATATAATTTAGGGACTTGCTCCCTACTATCGGAGGATCAATATTAAATAATAAATAAACAAGATATTCTGGAATTATGGCATAGATAGTGGAGCTCCAATGATTGAGAAAATCTAGGAATGTGTTCCCTGCCATTTAATCAGATTCCTAGTATTGGGAACTAGATCCACTAATCAAGGGATTTTGGTGTGGAAAGCTTCCTCCTTTCATGGGGAATGATTCCTTATCACTTTTTATAAGTACCAAGTCGAATTTTCCTCTAGGGGTGGATTTTTATTAGTTGTCTTGTGGACAGAGCTCGTATTTTTGCAGCTCCACTGTCATTTCTTGCAGGGTTGTAATTGTATGGATGGAAATAATGAAGATTGGTGCCATGTTTAGCTTCTAAATCTCAGTCTCCTCCATAGGACTCTAATATTCCTCGGGCTTGGTCATGTCTGGAGCCTTATATCCCTTTTTTATCATTTATTTTTCTTCTTTTCACTTCTTATTCACATGCATCTCTTGTTCTTGTTTTCTTCTATTTCTGCATTTAGTATTAATGATTTCTTGTTGTAGGATTGGATTAAATGGTTGAAGTAAGTTATTTTGCAAGATCAAAAGCATAATTTCATTATTGGAACAACTTTGGAAGGTCATAATAATCATTGAGCTACTTGGATTAGTTTGTTTATTCCCAAATCTAGATTTTTGGAACCCTTGTAGCAAATAATAGTAAATTTCTGCTATTTTTAGAACATGCTAATGAGTTGCAATCGAGTTTATTTCACTTGAATTAGATCACAAAAAAAATCTACTTAATAAAAAAATTAGCCCATTGCATTTTCACTTGATTAGGTTAGGAATTTGATAGATTTACTAGCTCACTAGTTCTCAAATTTCTATATTTTAGACTAATAATTTTCTGTCATTTTTTAGCATGGGTTAACGGGGCTTTTTGAGTGATTCCACTTGGAATGGAGACCTAAGACATCCTAGTCAATAAAAAAAAATTGTCCCATCCAATTTGAATTTGATTTGGTTGGTCATTGGGTTAATTATAACTCCCTGTAACAAATATGTTGTTTCCTGTAGTAAACTACAAGAAACCCTATAGTACTCTTCCAGCATGTATATAATTGCCCCAGTTTGCTCAAAAATATTGGTTTTGGTTCCTTAGGGTTGAATCATGACCCTTAGTGTCTAAATCAATGTTTAGGGAAGACTAAAGACCACTTAGGACTTTCCTCTTTACCCATGCAAAACATTTCAGCGATTTGGGCTAATGGACATATTTATGAAATAGATAATGCAATGATGATTGCCACATCCAATGAACTCTGTTAATGGATATAAACTATTTGAAATGTAATGGATGACATTTAATTCATGATCTTTACTTTATGCAATTAGAATAGGTTTCTTTCCTTGTATTTTCTTTCTTGCAATAGTTTAAGTTCGTCGTTTTGAGCATTTCATTTTCTTCAATTAGTTTAGGACTTGATTTCATTACATGGACTCCATTACATCATGACAATGAAGGAAGGACACATTCTGTGATGCACCTATAGTGCCGATACCTATTAAGTCTGTACAAAACCCGGGTTGATAATTAAAGTCGGTAGCCTTGGGAGTTGTAGCATTCTTGTTGCAATACCAAAGCTCATCACTTGTTACTATCGGAAACACAGATTTACTACCGAATGTCTTAGTTTTCATCTAAAGGCGTTTTTAAGGTTTTAGAGGTGTTCAAATGGTGGAAAAATGTAGTAGAAGGTTCAAAAAGGATGTGGAAGACCTTTCCAAACTGAAAAATATTCAAGAACCCATTTTGAATAAGAGGAATAAGTCAGGCTAATGGTCTCAAGAAACAATGATTTTCTATGCACAAACAGTTTTGGAAAAATGAGTGAAAATGGAATGAAGGTTTCAAGGGAGAGGATATGAATGAAATGGATCTAAAAGCTAATAGAGTTCACTTGCAAAGAGGAAATTTATGTTTTTTCTTGAAACACTATTAAACAATCATGAAAAGAACAACTACATTTTTGTGTTTGTCCTTGCAGAACTTACAGCCAAAATTCTTAAGAGAAAGGACCAAGGAATGCACAATATAGAGGCCACCAGGGCCATGAATGAGGCACAATGAGGTCACTAATTTTCTTAGAGGATGAGCAACACTTTCAGCAGGTGGGTATGATGGGCCTCTAAATTAGACATAAATTAAGGCCCATGCCTCTAAATTAGACATAAATTAAGGCCCATCTTACCATCCTTCACCACATTAAACCTAACTTTTTGTATTAGATAATATATTTTTAACTTTAATATGTTCATTAGGAAGGTTTATGGATAATTGCATATTTGTGCCTAATATTATTTATTTTTGTGGAATACTGTGAGAATATTGGGCAGATTATGAAGATTTGGAAGAGATAATTTAGGGACTTTCTCCCTACCAAAGGAGGATCAATATTAAATAATAAATCAACAAGATATTTTGGAATTATGGCACAGATTGTGGAGCTCCAATGATTGAGAAAATCTAGGAATGTGTTCCATGCCATTTAATGTAGATTCCTAGTATTGGGAACCAAATCCACTAATCAAGGGATTTTGGTGGGGAAAGCTTCCTCCTTTCATAGGGAATGATTCCTAATCATTCTTTATAAGTACCAAGTCAAATTTTCCTATAGGGGTTGATTTTTCTTAGTCTTCTTGTGGAGAGAACTCGTATTTTTGCAGCTCCACTGTCATTTTTTGCAAGGATGTAATTGTATTGATGGAAATAATGAAGATCGGTGACATGTTTAGCTTCTAAATCTTGGTCTCCTTCATAGGACTCTGATTTTACTTGGGCTTGGCCATCCCAGGAGCCTCATAGCCCTTTTATATCATTTACTTTCTTCATTTCACTTCTTATTCACATGTATCTCTTGTTTTATTTTTTCTTATTTCTTCATTTAGTATTAATAATTGCTTGTTGTAGGATTGGGTTAAATGGTTGAAGTAAGTTATTTTGCAGGATCAAAAGCATCATTTCATCATTGGAACAACTTTGGAAGGTCATAGTAATCATTGAGCTACTTGGATTAGCTTGCTTATTTATGCTAAAACATTAAATTTATGCTATTTTTTAGAGCATGCTAATGAGCTTCAATAGAGTTGATTCCACTTGCATTTGATAAAAAAAACAGTCTAGTTAATAATAAAAAATTACCCCATTGCATTTTCACTTGATTAGGTTAGGCATTTGATAGATTTACTAGCTCACTAGTTCTCAAATTTCTATATTTTAGACTAGTAATTTTCTTCCATTTTTTAGCATGGGTTAACAGAGGTATTTTTGAGTGATTCCACTTGGAATGGAGACCTAAGACATCCTAGTCAATAAAAATATGTGTCCCATCCAATTTGGATTTTATTTGGTTGGTCATTCGGTGAATTATAACTACCTATAGCAAATCTGTTGTTTCTTGTAGTAAACTATAGGAAACCCTATATTACTCTTCCACCGTATATATACTTGCCTTGATTTGCTAAAAACGATTGGTTTTGGTCCCTTAGGGTTGAATCATGACCCCTAGGCTCTAAATCAATTATTAGGGAATACTAAATACCAATTAGTACTTGCCTCTTTACCCATGCAAAACATTTCAACGATTTGGGCTAATGGACAGATTTATGAAATAGATAATACAATGATGATTGCCACATCCAATGAACTCCGTTAATGAATCTAAACTTGTTGAAATGTAATCGTTGAAATTCAATTCATTATATTTACTTTATGCAATTAGAGCATGTTTCTTTCCTTGTATTTTCTTTCTTGCAATAGGTTAAGATTTCCATTTTGAGCATTTCATTTTATGCAATTAGTTTAGTACTTGATTTCATTACATTCACTCCATTACATCATGACAACGAAGTAAGGACACATTGTATGTTGCACATATCGTGTCGATACCTATTAAGTTTTTACAAACCCCAGGTTGATAATTAAAGTCGATAGCCTTGGGAGTTGCAACATTCTTGTTGCAATATCGAGGCTCATTAATCTGCAAGGCTTTATGTTATTGTCGCATGCATGGTGGAAGATAGAAGGTTTCAAGAATTTGAATAGTTTATTGCATGCAATAGTGGATTAACACTTTCAACCTGAAGATGTAGCATAAACGCCAGCAAAAAAATTGAAAAACAAGAAATCAACAACAAGAAAAGCAAGATTTGGTAGTGAAATGATGAAATGCAATAGAAGGATTTGACATGCAAACTTACTTGCAGCACTGGTTGATGAAGATCTTCTTGATTCCCTAGTTGTGCACTAAACTCAAATGAAATAATTATGCAAAGAATGATTAACTCGGTTTATTTAAAGAAATTACCATGCACCATTGATCCATGCATGAGTGTGCCACTTAGGGCGTACTTGCTCAGCATGAAGGAGTGCACTCAAGCAGGGCACACTCCTTCAATCGAAGGGAGTTCGCTCAACTCAAGTGCATGTCTTCGTCAACTTAAAGTGCGATTTTGTATTTTGTGAGATATTTTCTTGCTTTTGTTTGCTTTTTCATGCTTTTTGAGTGCTTTTTGGGTGTGTGGATGGCAATAAGGCAAGTTTATAAGTCAAGAAAGATGATGATTTCACCTAACCATGGATTACTTAACTTATGTGCTTCTAATGGTTAATTGACGACCCTTAAGAAACATTGACTTAGGAGGATACGACACTAGGAGAAAACACATAACAAACAACATAATTACTTAAGAGGGCTTAAAATGACATTTATCTTAGGCTCCAAAATCGACATAGGAAATTTTTTTGGATGGTCATTGTCGCAACAACAACACTTGGCGACACATTGGGAGAACCCAAACTTCTTTGAAATGGTTTCGTTGTAAGCGCAGAGTCTCATTCCTTCAAAAAGTATTGATTCAATCAGTGGGTTACCTCATCTCCCTAAAGATATAGTCTCCCTTGTTCCATTACTCAACATAACACAACAATATAACAAATTACATCATTATATTATCAATGTAAGTAAGGGTAATATAGTGTGGCAAATGAAATAATTAGAGTATGAGTTTTACATCTATGGAGTTGCTCTGCGACCAGTAGGCTTGGACATTACCTCGACACAGTCGCTTCAAGAAAATAAATGTTGCTTTACAACCAGCAAGCATGGATAGTACCTAGACGAAGTCGCTTACTTCACCTCCATACACAGGAAGACTTTCTCTTATTTAACCCCTTATGTTTTATTTTCCTTTCATAGAATTGTGCATAGATACTTATTATTTTCACAGGTGGAAGAGGGATCCTGACTTATTGAGAGCAGAGGAGAGGAGTTTATTCCTTCATAGAAAATTTTAGACCTCTGATGTTTTGATCGCTAAAAGTTTTCCCCTTATCTTACTCTACATAGATAGATATGCAAGAACGGACATATTCATAACAAGACTGGGAGAAGGAATGGGAACCCTAAATAGATGTTATCTTCATGGTTTTCTTACAACTTCCCAACTAAAGGATCATATTTTCCATCACTAATTTGTCAACTGAAAAGAGATAAACCAAATAAATGAAGAGGGTAACAGATAAGTCAAGGGATGTGTGTACTTCAACTTTCCATTCACAAAAGTTAAGCCACATCATCTTAAAGCTGAAACCAACTTTATTCAAAGACAAAGAAAATCAAAAGAATAAAACTAAAACATGAGAGATAAAATCACAAAACAAGAATGCAGTGCGTCTAACTACATGAAATATATCCTAACCTATCCTACACATTGGTGGGTCAGGTCACGTGAAGTGAAATTTCCAATGTAGCCACAGAAGCTGCTCCTAGCCTTGAGACCATAAGATGTGATCATGAAGGATTAGAACAAAATACAATGCATTAAACCAAAGAAACCATGCAAACATATGCATTGACCGATGGAAATGGGAAGTGCAACCACAATGGTATAATTCCCTCGATTGATCTACCACACAATAAACTTCACAAAAGAAAAAATCACTAGGCCTATGACCATACAAAACCTTTCAAAAGGTATGAAGTAAAATCCATATGACATAGTTCCAAATTTAAAAGAATCTTCAAGTGAGTCCACAATGGGATCATGGAAACAACCTTTAGGAAATATAAGCAAGAACGAACAAACAAAGACAAATCCATATCATAAACAATTTTTTCAGGTTGACCATAATCCAAGCTATCGTGCATGTGAAATTCTTTGATGGATGATTGAAAATATTCATTAATATTCTCCTTTGTTTCCACATTATAGATTAGATATTTTCTTGAGATGAGATGCAACAGTGTAAAATCAGTAGTCAAATTAAATCTCCTCCCTTGGGGGTTGAAAAATTTTACGTGGATAAAATGAGCATCCCTTAGGAGAGAGTCAAAATCCCATGTGGTGACCAGAGTGATGAAACTTTGTAAAAGAAACACAAACTGACTAAACTCACAAATATCATCATGTTGATAGTGTTAGTGTCGGTCTTGAGCCCTCCATCGGTGATCAAAAGCTCTTTGCATGTGCATAGGTAGGTGTCTCATCAGTATCAGTTTTGCATCCCGTTAGGCATGCCATAAAACTTATGGAGGAGCTGGTCCTTGTTCCCTTCTTGGCTTTGCTAGATCAGATCATATCATTTAAGTGAGCTTGTGTTACACTTGTTTTATTTTTGTCTTGAAATCCCAAGTCTTAGGTCTAGGGTTTTGGTCAAAAATCACTGCAAGGTCATGAGTCAAAGGTCTAATAGTCCCCAGCAAGCCGGAAGGAGAGTCCATCAGATGGTCAACCTACAAAAAGAACGGAGTTAAAGCACTCAAAAGATCAAATTCAGGACAAAGTGAACTCCAAACAGTGTTAAAAGTGAATGTCAAAACAAAAACATTAGAAAGTGGGTTTGGTAAGTTAATTTTTTCAAATTGGGCCTATAAAGAGTAAATTTCCCTCTAAACAACCTCATTATGCATTTGAGAGCTTGCAAAACGAGTGAGAGGTCAAAAGAGGCGATTTGCAGAAAGTTGGAGTCATTCTCAGGGGCGCGACCACTCAGGCTCCGTGCGCGACTAGTTGGGTGGGGCGCGACCACTCAGTGACCCCCCTGCAGTGCATTTTTCTAAAGGCCGCGACCACTCAGGCGGGGCGCGACCACTCAGAGCAGGGGCGCAACCACTCAAGTTGTCTTCTACGGAACCACTCCAAATCGACTAAATCGCCCTCTTGCTTGCTCAATTGATCGAGGTAGGGTCTTCTAGTGCGTTTGAATGCTTGAAACATGAAATGATGGGCTTGCATATATATGTTTATCACCAAGAAATGAAAGGAGAAATGGATTTGGGTGATTGCTTGTTCATGTAGGCATTATGCTAGGGTTGATGTTTTTTCAAGGCTTTAAATCCCTATTTATTCCCTCCTTGTTTCCTATTAAATTCACAAATGTCATAATATGTTTATATCTTATCTCATTTGCAATAAATACTAAATTTCTCATCCCAAATTCCTAAAATCCTATCCCTCCCCCTAATCCCTTTACAAAACCCTAATATCCTCCACACGGCAAGGAAAATAAATGAACAACAGCAAGGATAAAAAATGTTATGTAAAAAGAGAAAAGAGCAATAATATGGCAAAATGACCAAATATAAAAAAAAGATATTGCTGTGCATAGTCATTGGAAAATAGAAGACACACTGTTGTTGCATATCCATAGCAAAAACAAGAAAAATGCAGCTGTGTATATGTATAAAATGGACATATTGCTGTAAATATTGTTTGCAAAAGAGTATTGTTGTGTCTCCCCAAAACCAAGCCCTGTTTTCCTCTCTACCCCTTCCCTAAAGTCCTGTTCAATTAAGATCCTTTTTCCCTTATGACAAGATGTAAAAGAAGTCTTATTCCCCTATGACTAAATCCTAATAAAGTATTTCTTTGCAAATGATTTCCTAATGATGGAAGATGAGATGATATGTTTGACATTTTGTGAATTATTCCTTAAAAATCCCTGTTTTTACATATTTTCCCATTCCTTATTAAAAATCCCTCCCCTAACATTTCCCTTATGATTTTTTCCCCTTGAAAACAGCATACTTCTCAACATTT
>APFE030009053.1:30283-57976 GCA_000404065.3 Pinus taeda
CTAGTGATTAGTTTAGAATTAGTTGAAACAGCTCCTAGGAAGCTGAGCTCGACCCCTATAGGTGGGGAAAGGAGTTATATCTTCTATATTATGCCTTCTCTTACTCATTTTCATGGTTGGACTCTTGAGGGAGAAGCTTCTATTGTATATTTCACTTGTATCTTTGCAATTTGAGGAAAAGGAAGACCAGGGTTTTGCAGACATCATTGGGATTCTTGTGGACTCTTGTGTTGATGGTGTGTTCTCTTATTGTAATTGTAAGTTTGTTTATGTTTCCCATATCTTTCTTTACTGCAGCTTATTAAACAAATGAAGTGATAAAGTTTGAATTCATGCATGTCATGCTCAGCTTTCAAATTTGTTTAATGTTTATATTTTCCACTGTCTAAAGAGGATTCAAAGTCATTGTTTGCCCTCTTTAGCTTCTCCTCTTTCCTCCTTGATCATCCATCTCAGCTAAAAGCATCAGCACAATCTCCTACCTTTCCCCAAAGACCCACCTGCAAAAACTGAGCTCAATCCCCGCACCCTAAATTGCAGATCCTCAACTTGCCACCAAAAAACCCCAAAAAACTCCCAAATCAACTTTCAAATAATTTTACTAGCCTAATATCTGTGTTACCTTGATTGGTCATCTCTTCCCATTGAAAATTTAACGAGTTTGACCGGAGAGAGCCTTCTCCTGCCTCATAGGGCTAGCTACGAGGCTGAATGGTTTGATGTAGCCTTGAGATTTGTCTATCTCATCCTAGGTGAAATTTCAAGCGCTAACAGATAGGAACCTAACATAACCATCAGACTATGTTGAAGTGCCATACTCACCTAACTTAAACTTTGAATCCTGACAAGATTGATAATCAATTGGAAAAAACACATTCAATTGCTTATCAAACCAAGGTTCATTAATCAAATAATGAGATTCAGAAGAAGATAGATTTTCAAGGTTACTGCAAAAGTATTCAATGTAAGTGTGTCATTTTCTTGATCAAATGGAGATATACCTAAAAGGAATTCATCAATAACCACCTCAGACTCCATTTGAAATTGTTGCAAATTAGAATCTTGATGTACAAACAAATATCCATCCATACTACTTGGAAAATCATCACCGTATAGTTCAGGCAGAAGAAAATCATCGGGGTCATGATCATCCAAGGTTTCTTCTTTATTAATGGGTGGAATATCGAATGGACAAATATCAAGATTAGAAGATGGTTGATTGATAAAATCGGATGAATCATTGTTGGGGGAAAGATGTGAAACAAAATTCAGTTCTTCATCTACTAATTGATCTTCCGATCTAATGATCGGTTGAGGTTCAAAACGTGGAACACCAAAAGGATGAGGACATGGAACAAAAGGAAGACTTGGTTCTTCCTCGAGATGCTGAAATTATTTTGGATCGGGAGGACATGAGAAATCAAATTCAAAGGATTTTATTGACATGTGTACTATGAAACTAAATTTATCACCTAAGAACTTCTAGTCCACATCCTTGTCTAGGAACTCATAACAAAGATGAAGGAATCAATCAAAAAAATGTTAAATCTATTCATTTGGTTCCATTTTAAGTTGATTGATTTCATTAAGGACATCTTGATATTTGTACTAATCAAAAACATTACGAAGTTCGTTAACCAAATACCTAAAAGATGTAATAGAAGAAGCGGGTAGATAATAACACCATTTCCTTGTATGACCATCTAATGTAAGGGTAAACAAAAACGCATGAATCTCTTCTAAACATACCCTGTTCAAGAAGCAGAATTGGACAAATTCAACAACATAATCAAGGACAAGTTTTGCACCCTCACCTTAAAATTTAAATCTTGACAATTTATGAAGAGAGGATTGAAAGATTTAAAGCTTTAGTGAAATAGCTTGAGATTATGATCTAGGATGAAGCCATTGAAGGTAATAAATTTAAAAGTAATTCACATTATTAGCTTGTCACTTGGCCCTCCGTTAGCACCAAGAATGTTGGTGGCAACATTGTAAGGGGATATCCCCAATGAGAAGTCCCAATTAGACCTCACACTTTTTGGTGTAGGAGTTCCATCCATTCATACTATCTGGCCACTGTTGGAATGATTTAAAGATATGCCTTAGATAACAAACAACACAATAGAACACACACTACTTTAGGGGAGCAAGAATGTGAGATTTGTGAGACATCCAATGTGAGGTATACAAGGGGGACTTCCACGGCTGCTGAGGGGAAAAGCCAACGGTTATAAAAATAATAGTAATATCCTAAATGGGGACCTAGGAATAAAGAGAAAGGCTTGTTGAGTACCTATAGATTAGTCCATATAGTAAACAACAATTGTTAAAGAATAACAACATCCATTCAATAATAGCCATAACTAAGCAACAAATTAGTTCATTAACTTAGTATGTGAATAAAGCAACATATACCATAAACATAACTAGAATAGTGCAACTACAACTATGATACATGTATGAAGTAATGTTAGCTCATTGACTTTTTGATTAAAAGTGTAAGATGCCAAGTACATTGTTACATATATGAAACATTGTATCCAATAGTGGAGCACGAAGCCACAACTTTCTTCTCCAAAGAATGATCTATATCCTATGTTTTACAAGAGAAACCAAGGCAAGATCTATAGAATCTAAAGCATTCTAAAATCCATGACCCAAAAAATCCTTTTGCTTGATTTATGATGATCTATTTATAACAATTACAGTGACCTTTGAGCTTCCTAATGACTTTTTAACTCCTATGACTATCCATATTCACTACATGACTCTTTACATTCCAATGTGTGGATTTTCATATTCCACATGTGTCCCTTGGACTTCATTTCATAATATTTTTTACATAAGAAAATTTACAAATGATACGATGGCATGATAAGAAAAAAATGACTATGGGACAAAACTCAGCAAATAGATAAATCATTTTCTTCTTCATGGAGTTCACTTGTAATGTAAGTGTGTGATGTTGTGAACTCTTTTGTGATGACTTCGACCTGGATTGAAAGTACCCTTTGTAGCACACCTTTACCTCTAGTGCCTTTGTTAGTATGTACTTGGAGCTTGATTGTACATTATTCCACATCCATGAGAACTGCATGTGCGCTTTGACTAGTGCAAAGGAATATTGTTGAATAATGTCTTTGGTTACCTCCAAGCCTTCATGTTTCATCGCTTGCTTGATTTGTTCAATATATTCTTTGATCTCTTGGAAAATGACCTCCCTGCATCTGATTACTTCAAGACATACGATGGCGGGAATCTCATTCTTCTATGTAAGAGACTCAAACCCTTTATGCAGTCGATTGTATGAAGCCATAGTACTAATTGGCTGTGCTCCAATATGTGAGTAATTATGTAGGTGGAGTCTCTCTTGAACTCAATCTATTTTTGCGAAAACGTAATCCTTCTTTTCCAAATGTTGTGGAGCATCCGAATATTTGGTAGTACACTCCTACATTTGGTCAACTTCTCTACTTTCTATATTCAGGAGCTTTACCACTTCATATTCATTCTTCTGAATGCCAATGAGAGGAGCCACAACCTG
Source organism: Pinus taeda (assembly GCA_000404065.3). NCBI lineage: Eukaryota > Viridiplantae > Streptophyta > Pinopsida > Pinales > Pinaceae > Pinus > Pinus taeda. Next base: position 33,831 of record APFE030009053.1, read on the forward strand.
TTGTATAAGTATAATCTAATCATATAATCATGCCATAGTCCATTCGCCCCAAATCTTCTTGCATGGCTGACTTCCATTCTACGGCATTGAAGTTCTCTGATGAAAGTCAATGGTTCTCCATTGTAAGTTTCTATACTTATTTCTTCATCGCAGTAATTTATCTTCTCAACCTGGCATTGTCATTCAATAAGTACTTTGATTTATCCTGTGACGATGTAGAAAATGCAATAGTTTCCACTACAACTTCCCTTGAAGTCCTTCTAATGTTGATAGAGATCACCTTCTCTATGGACACTGAGACTAGATTTTGAGTATCCTTTGAGTAATATATATACCTTTGTTGCATAATCCTCTTCTTTAGTTGATCAAACATTACACTACATACATCTTTGACCCTGTCTATTGGTTGAGGTGTGATCCCCATCTCTCCAAATGGAAGATGACCACCTGTGAGAGGATGATATCCTGCAGTACCCAGTTCTTCCTCCATTGGTTGGATGGTATCTTCTTCCTCGAAATACTTTCCATTTTGTGAGCCAATTATTTTGCTTCCAAAATTTGTGTTGCTTCCTCCTCCTGGGATTGCCTATGTTGCTCTTCTTCTATCCTCCTCCTATCTTCTTCTTCTTCTTCTTCTTCTTCTTTCTCTTCAAGCAATTCATCCTGCTAACTTTTACTCACCTCCTCTTTCATTTCTCCTTTCTCCTACTCTTCTTGAATAGCTCCCAAGTTTAAGGGATCCACTTTCCATTTCTTGTTGTTCTCACTTGTCAAGGAATATCTAATCCTTTACTTGGGAGCTAGTTTTATTACTTGAGGTGTTATCTCCTCCTCCTGTTTCTCTTGCAAATATTGAGTTGATGGATCATGGGGTGAACTTGTCTCCATTAGTGGACGTGTCTTGATGTTAGAATTATACCATTTCTTTATTTTTTCATCCTCTATTGCGGACATAGATAAGTACCCCATATTGTGACCGATACTTTGACAATGATACCTGACAATTTTCCTAGGATCGTATCCATGGAAATATTTAGTAGTGAAGTGTAGGCATTTAAGCTCCTATATCTTTTCTTTCATAGCATTGTCTCTTTAACTCATAGAATCTGATCCTCAATGGAAAGATAGGCCAAGGGGCTTTCTTCCTCCTGTGGAGGATCCCTGAAAATCCCTTGTCCAACTGATGTGAAACTTCTTGCATGACCACTTTGTTGGTCACATATTGTAGCATAAGATGAGGGGATGTATAAAAATTAAAGCACCTAATGTATGTAACCTCTAGAGCTACAAACCAATCTGTGATATCTTAAAGTGACTCTTTTACCTGATCTATCATGCAAGGAGGATCAATCTCAAAAATCATGCGAAAGATGATTGCAAAGAAGTGTTCAGCTAACTTGTCGTATATGCATCTGAAGCTCAACTCAGATAACAATATATTGTGAAAGTAGACCAGGAATTTATCCTCGGGAATCCAATTCCAGTTCATTTTTGGGAACGCTTACTGTTCACATATACCATCTAAGATAAATGTAGAAATGTAGAATTTTGGCGCCTAGTTCACTCGTAAAGATGTTTTTTCCTTCCCGATCTGACGCTCTAACTCGAATGATAGGATATCCACCCAATTGAAAACCTTCCCATGGATTACAACTATATTGAGAGTGTATATCCAGTTCTCTTGAAAAACCTTAGCATTCTTAAGCCCATATAACTGACAACACATACCTATCAGGTACTAATAGGCATCTCTGAGGATCCTTATCAGATAAATTGTAGATGCGCGATGGCGAAAATTGGCAGGTTCTTCACACCATGTTTTGATAACATCAATAGTGTCAAGGGTTAACCATCTAGTGTAAAAGTCATCATTTGCATATTCGGTGGGCTTGATCATTTTGTAATATGTCTACATGTCTTCATTGTAATAGGTGGAGAGTCGTTTTCCACTCTCACTACGAAGAACAAGGTGAGAATCATCCATATGTGTAATGATCCATTCAGTTACTTTTTCACATGCTATGACCGGAATCTACATGCAATCCTAACTGGACTTAACTCATTAAAATGAGCTAACTAATTACAACTCAAATACAACTCAATTATCTCCTTAATTAAGGGATAATCTCCTTAATTTAAGGGATAACTGTTGCATGACTTCAAAAAGACTTCTAACTTGAATTTCTCCAATTAATTAACTCAAAGTGAATTAATTAATTATTTTTCAAGCAACTGGTGAGACTAAATTCGAATTTCAATTCTCAATTTTAATTCAAGGACAAATTAAAACTGGAATATTCTTATTTCCACATTTCAACACTCCCTTTCAACAAGAAAGGATTATCTGTCACCCCAATCCTGTCTCTATGGAACTCAAATTTACACTTTGACAATGCTTGTGTCAAAATGTCAGCATCTTGCTCCTCTGTCAAAATATATTACAGCAACATGATCCTCCTTGCTACACAGTCTCTAAGATAATGATACCAGATATTGATGTGCTTGGACCTATCATGAAATACTGGATTCTCAGAGAGTTTGATACAACTCTGATTATCACAATAGATCACGATTGGATCCATCCTCTCATCAAACAAACCAACTAGAATTTTCCACATCTCGATGGCCTCACATGCTACCTGACTTGTAGCCATGTATTCAGCCTCTGCCGAGCTGAGTGCAACCGACCTATGTTTCCTATTGTACCAAGAAACTGCAGCTGACCCAAGGTTGAAAATCCCTCCTAATGTGCTCTTCTGATCTGATGGACTCCCTGCCTAATCTGCATCAGCGAATCCCTGTAGCTTCACTCCCTCTGTCCATTTGTACCATAATCCATACTAAGATGTGCCTCTAAGGTATCTCAATACATGCTTTGTTGCCTTCCAAAACATCTTGGTAGGTTGAACCATAGCTTGACTCGGTTCACAACATAGCACAAATCTTTTCGTGTGTTAACTAAGTACATCAGTGAACCCACAAGCTGTCTGTACACAGTAGCCTCTACTACTTCTCCTGAAGTAGCATCCTCCTTCCTCTAGTTACCTGCTAGAGGAGTCTGCATGGGCTTGCACTTCTCCATGTGGAATCTTCTACGTATCTTGTTGGCATACTTGCCCTGAGACACAAACAACTCCCCATCCTTGATTCTTTGAAGCTTATCCTTGAGTGCCAATTTCCTCTAGTCGCTACTATTGAGAATAGCAACAAGAAATGCTAAAAATAGAATTTAGTATATTTCAATTTTAGTTTGTCCTTGAATTAAAATTCGAATTTAGTCTCACCAGTTGCTTAGAAAATAATTAATTAATTCATATTGAGTTAATTAGTTGGAAAAATTCAAGCTAGAAGTCTTTGTGAAGTCATGCAACAGTTATTCCTTAAATTAAGGAGGTTATCCCTTAATTAAGGAGATAAGGATGAGTTGTATTTGAGTTGTAATTAGTTAGCTCAGTTAACTAAGTTAAGTCCAGTTAGATTAGTTCCAAAATGTTTGAGGAACTAATTGTGAGTTCAGCCAGTTAATGCATGCATGCATGAAACTAGTGTGCTCCATATCATTGAATATTCTCTCATAAATAACTCATGCATGTCAGTTTAGACAAAGACCCAGTTGAGATTAAAGATAGGGACATTGTACTATCAGTTGGAGGAATTTTCCTATAAAGGAAACTCATCCATGTAGAAGGAATAAGGTTCCTTGAGGATCGCGCAGTTTTACAGGGTGCGAGATCAGTGTGAGTGATTAGTGTTACACTTGGTAACAGTAGGATCACCCAAGAGAAACTGCGCAAGGAAATAGGAGACTTGGAGGGCATAAGAGAAGGTTTGTGAGAAGCCTTGATTGCCTGTGAGCATCTAGGAGGATTGTACTGAGAGCTAGCTAGTTGTGAGAGCTAAGGCTTTGTGTAATCTTGATATATTTCCATCTTGTATGATAATACAGATAGTGGGGTTTTTAGCTGAGGCTTTCCCCAGAGTATTCTTTTATGTTTCATGTGTATTGATTCTTTTTCTGGTTATATGTGTTCTGCTTGATCTTGCTCAAATATATTAAGTTCCGCAAGTTTGATAGTAGAAGTAGATTATAGTATTTTGCTTTGATATATTGCATTATCGAGTTAATCTACAATCAGATTTTCTACATAGATCTCAGAGGTAGATTTGTAGAGAATTTGCAGGAAATTCTACAGGGTATTGGAGCAAAGGTGATCGAAGTTGTGAATAGTATACTGAGAAGTGAAATTTGAAGTTTGAATTTCTTGGTTGGAGGTACAAATGGAATTCATCTCATACTTCAGGTTGGTCAATGGCCTTCTATGGCTTGAGAATCGAGTATTGCTTAGATGGCAGCTCAAATTACATAGCATGGAAAGATCGCATGGAGGTTGTATTAGAAGACAACGGCTTGAAGTATGTCATTGATTGAGAAATTCTAAAGCTAGCTTCAACTAATGCACAAGAGTTGGTTGAATGGAAGAAGTGTGTGGTGAGGGCGAGATAGATCATCCTTTAGGGAGTTCGAGACGATATTGTCTCGAGTCTCCATGGGAAGGATACTCCATATTCAATGTGGAAGATATTGAAGGACCTCTACCATAACAGTAGCGACCAGAGGAAATTGGCGTTGAAGGATAAGCTTTGGAGAATCAAGATGGAGAACAACAATACTATTTCCACATATCTGAACAAGCTCACCACCTGTAGAGATGAGCTTGGAAGTGTGGGAATAACTACTGCTGATGAAGATATGGTGAGCCTCACTCTCCTCGGCCTTCCAAAGAGCTGGAATAGCTACCAGGATTCTGTGAATGGAAGGGAGAAACTGTCAGATTGGGAACGACTGTGATCAAATCTCATGGAGGAGGAGATCAGGAGGAACACACGAGATGGTTCTTCATCCGAGGATGATGAAGAAAATCTGGCCTTGACAGGTAAGGCAAGGAAAGGGAAGGAGAAGGATTCTCATTCCAAATCAAATTCTTCTCATGGAGGGAAGAAGATTGACAAATCTAAAGTGAGATTCTTTAATTTTCATGAGGTGGGCCATTATGCAACTAATTTCCCATTGAAGAAGTCCAAGAAGGGATCCTTGGAAGGATATCAAGGTGAGGCATTGGCCTCTCAGTTCAAATTGGATTTTACCCTAATCGCATGCATGGTTTCTTCGATGATGGGTTGTGGTTGGTTTCTTGACAGTAGAGCCTCATTCCACATGACCGACGATAAAAGTTTATTCAGTACCTTGGAGGAGAAAGACCTCAATATGCACATAGAGATGGGTGACGACAAAAGGTTTAGTGCTTTAGGAGTGGGCATAGTTGCTTTTCAGAGGGAGCATGGAACTTCTATCACCTTGACAGATTTGAAGTATGTGCCTGGACTGAAGAAGAACTTGGTATCGATCGTGATGTTGGAGGACAAAGGCTACAATGTTGTCTTCAGTAAGGGAAAGGTTTTCCTTAGACACATCACCACGGGAAAAGTGAAGCAGATCAGTTCACGAGTTAAGAACCTATATTCTCTTGAGATTCAAGATGCATGCAAAGCCTTGAGGAGCAAGGTAAAGGTTAGAGACTTGGTGGTTGAGAAGGAGAGTAAATTACCTCTCAACATATAGCCCCAGAAGAAGTCTCAGACAATTGTGGAGGAGCCACAATTGGAGATTTTGAGAGGAGACCGAGTGGAGGCATCCACTCATGCAGACACCTCCAGTAGGGGGAAATTTCGAGCCAAGTGGGTAGACGGATCACATGCAGCCATACCTCGAGGTTTGAGGCGGGGAGATGTGAAGTGATAGTCTCAAGAAGGCTAAATTGGGCAGGGTTCATTGAGAGGTTTTATCTCATGGATCGTACCTTGCTACGGGAGCCCAAAGTACAAAGTAGCGGGAGGAATCAGTGGGATTGATGTAGTTAGAGATCAAAGTGACAAAGGCTAGAGTAGTCAGATATTGAAGAGCACAAAGAAGGATTGACAACAGTGCAGAAAGGTTGAGTCAGCAGAAGCACAAAGTTTTCAGTCGACAAAGGCAATAGCAGTCACAGACTTTGATGACAGAGGCATCATACTGATTCAGGTTGGATATTTTTTTATTTCTGAGTTGTTGGAGCAACACACTAGAGAGAAGTGTTGTATGTTGAACATTCCAAAGGTTTAGGATCGAGATCGAGTTGAATTCCTTTCTTGTTGAGAGGGAGTGTTGAGAATAGCAACAAGAAATGCTAAAAATAGAATTTATTATATTCCAATTTTAGTTTGTCCTTGAATTAAAATTGAGAATTAAAATGTGAATTTAGTCTCACCAGCTGCTTGGAAAATAATTAATTAATTCATATTGAGTTAATTAGTTGGAAAAATTCAAGCTAGAAGTCTTTGTGAAGTCATGCAACAGTTATTCCTTAAATTAAGGAGATTATCCCTTAATTAAGGAGATAAGGATGAGTTGTATTTGAGTTGTAATTAGTTAGCTCAGTTAACTGAGTTAAGTCCAGTTAGATTAGTTCCAAACTGTTTGAGGAACTAATTGTGATTTCAGTCAGTTAATGCATGCATGCATGAAACTGGTGTACTCCAGATAACTGAATATTCTCTCATAAATAACTCATGCATGTCAGTTCAGACAAAGACCCAGTTGAGATTAAAGATAGGGACATTCTACTATCAATTGGAGTAATTTTCCTATAAAGGAAACTCATCCATGTAGAAGGAATAAGGTTCCTTGAGGATTGCGCAATTTTACAGGGTGTGAGATCAGTGTGAATGATCAATGTTACACTTGGTAACAATAGGATCACCCAAGAGAAACTGTGCAAGGAAATAGGAGGCTTGGAGGAAGAGGAGAAGGTTTGTGAGAAGCCTTGATTGCCTATGATCATCCAGGAGGATTGTACTAAGAGCTGGCTAGCTGTGAGAGCTAAGGCTTTGTGTAATCTTGATATATTTCCACCTTGTATGATAATACAGATTGTGGGGTTTTTAGCTGAGGCTTTCCCCAGAGTATTCTTCTGTGTTTCATGTGTATTGATTCTTCTTCTGGTTATATGTATTCTTCTCTATCTTGCTCAAATCTATTAAGATTCTGCAAGTTTGATAGTAGAAGTATATTATAGTATTTTTCTTTGGTATATTGCATTATCGGGTTAATCTACAGCCAAATTTTCTACATAGATCTCAGAGGTAGATTTGTAGAGAATTTGCAGGAAATTATACAGCTAGTATTCTAGTAGAGGTCCTTCAATGTCTTCCACATTGAATATAGAGTATCCTTCCCGTGGAGACTTGAGACAATATGGTCTCGAACTCCCTCAAGGATGATCCATCTTGCCTTTGCCACACACTTCTTCCACTCAGCCAACTCTTGTGCATTATTTGAACCTAGCTTTGGGATTTATTGATCAATGAAATCCTTCATGTCGTTGTCTTCTAATACAACCTCCATGCGATCTTTCCATGCTATGTAATTCGATCTACCTTCCAAGGCATACTCAAGTCTCATGCCATAGAATGCCATTGACGAACCTGAAGTATGAGATGAATTCGATTTGCACCTGCACCCTGAACTTCAAACTTCAAATTCTCTTCTCAGTATATTGTTCACAACTACGATAACCTTTGCTCTGATACCATGTATAAATTTTGATTGTATATTAATCGGATAATGCAATATAACTAAAGCAAAATACTTTAATATACTTCAACAATCAGACTTGCGAAAGCTTAATAGATTTGAGCAAGATCAAGTTGAACACATATAACCAGAAGAAGAATCAATGCACATGAAACACAAAAAAATACTCAGGGGAAAGCCTCAGCTAAAAACCCCACTATCTGTATTATCATACAAGGTGGAAATACATCAGAATTACACAAATCCTTAGCTCTCACAGCTAGCTAGCTCTCAGTACAATCCTCCTATATGCTCACAGGCAATCAAAGCTTCTCACAAGCCTTGTCCTCTACCCTCCAAGCCTTCTATTTCCTTGCACAGTTTCTCCTAGGTAATCCTCCTATTACCAAGTGGAATACTGATCTCTCATGTTGATCTCACACCCTGTAAAACTGCACAATCCTCAAGGAACCTCTCCTTCTGCATGCATGAGTTTCCTTTATAGGAGAAAACATGCAACTGATAGTACACTATCCCTATCTTTAATCTCAATTGGGTCTTTCTCCGAATAGATATGTGTGAGTTAATGATGAGAGAATCTTCAGTTATCTGCAGTACACTAGTTGGAGGCATGCATGCATTAACTGACTGAACTCACAATTAGTTCCTCAAACAATTTAGAGCTAATTTAACTGGACTTAACTTAGTAAACTGAGCTAACTAATTCCAACTCAAATACAACTCAATCTTATCTCCTTAATTAAGGGATAATCTCCTTAATTTAAGGGATAATTGTTGCATGACTTCAGAAAGACTTCTAACTTGAATTTCTCCAACTAATTAACTTAAGATGAATTAATTAATTATTTTTCAAGCAGCTGGTGAGACTAAATTTGAATTTGAATTCTCAATTTTAATTCAAGGACAAATTAAAATTGGATTATTCTTGTTGCCACATTTCAACAGAAACGTCGTCTTTTCTCTAGACCAATCCTCCCCATTCCATATCTATAATAGTCAATTGAGAATGAGACAGATTCCTCCAACTATGTTGTTAGTGCAATCCTCATTCAAAAAGGACATATAGTGGCCTATCACAATGCCACACTGACTAACATTGTCTGGAGATATCCCACCCATGACAAGGAGATGTATTCCATCGTGTAGACCTATTAGTAATGGAAACATTATATTCTAGGGAAGGAGATGATCATCCACATGGATCAACATCCTCTTCAATTTATGCAGACACAGGGGAATTTGTAGAATGACCAACATAAAAAATTGTCCACATATCAACAACAATTTTATTTGAACATTAAATACAAGAAGGGTAGCACCAATTATGTCGTAAATTTCCTATGTCGACCCCTAGTTGTGGCACTAACCATTGTTCTCAACTATTATGGGAACGACTTTTGGATAGCCAACGATATACAACAATGCTCCAAAAAAAAATTCACATACCAGATGTTGATGATAGGAAAGCAAGTTCCAGACTTCCATCTCTAGGATGCATTTTTGTGCTACCTGGCACACCTCTGTGTTCCTTCAAGAGAGCGTGCTAAGATGATCTAGGAGGTACATTACAGTTGAGTAGTAGGCCGCTTTGGTGTTGATAAGACAGTGGTAGTACTATAGAGTATTTTTATTGGTCGAATTTTCAACAAGATGTTTGAGGGTATATCAAATCCTGCACTACTTACACCATTGCCAAACCAACCATTAAGAAGCAAGGCCTGTACACCCTCTGCTTACTCCCAACTAACCTTGGGAATCAATATCGATGGACTATATGTTTGGCCTTCCTTCTACAAAACATGGCAATGATTGTGTGTTTGTGGTCATTGATAAATTTTCTAAGATGGTCATTCTACCCTTCTGCAAGAAGAGTATCATAACAGAAGTTGGTGTTAAGCTCTTTTTTGAATGGGTGTGGGTACATTTTTTGGATCTTGTAGACCATTATATTATATTGGGATAGTAGGTTCCTAAGTGCATTATGATTGATCCTCTGGTCATTGTTGGACACTAAGCTCACAAAGTCAAAGTCTACCTTCCAACCCCAGATTGATGGCCAGACAAAGTTCATCAAAAGGATGATCATGCACATTTCATGCATTTACAACCCTAAACATCCACAAACATGGGATGAGAGTCTTCCCTATGTTTAACATAGCTACAACAAGGCTCTCCATAGGTCAACTGGCTACTGCCCCTTTCAGGTGGGCTTGCGATTTCAACCATTGTGTCCCATTGATGTCGCACTACCCCTTGCAACTACCTAGTCAGACTCTACAGGTGTTCAATCTAAAGCTAAAAAAACTACCAAATTTATTGAAAGAATTCAACACATCCACCCGTAAGTCCATGATATCTTGCAGAAAGGCAACACTAAGTATAAATAACATCAAGATCAACAGTATAAATAACGTCAAGATCAACACCAGGTGCCACACAAGTTTCAAGTGGGAGACAAGGTTTGGTTGCATCTACAAAAGGAATGCCTTGCAAGGGCCCATCTGAAGCTTTAGACACTCTGATATGGACCTTACTCTATGTTGGCCCGCCAACAACTCCCCTGCATTTTTTTTCAAAATGAAGTGGCCCCCATTAAAAATTTTGAAAAATTCCTCCTTTCATTTGCACTTGATTAATTGAGAGGTTAATCTGTCTACGTGTATGGATTTCACACTTCTGAATCCTCCAAGGTTACCATGATCTTTTAATCATATCATATTGGTTGTTTCTATGATTGCTTGGTCTAGAGTCAGTTTGCATGACAATGTTGGTTGCTTTACTGCCCTCAATTTTTCCGCCAGTTTCCTAATGGATGCAATTGCTTATCTCTTGAATTATTCATGGTCCCTTGCTACAGTATGTTCCTCCTTTGAGTCTCTTTGACATTAGTTAGTCTCGATTCCATGTTACATTCCCATAACTTGAAAACATGTGGAATCAATAATCTATGATGAATTTGTAATTAAAAAAAATAAGAGTTCAACTTTTACTAATTTCCTATCTTCAAATAATCAATTTGTTTTATGCATATTGAATTAATTTCATTACTTTTTTACCATAATAACAATTCATATTATGCAAATAACTTTCACATGTTCATAAATAAAAATTACCTTATATGAAAGGAAAATTTTGAAATGTCATAAATAAGTGAGCATAATTTGAATTATCTAATAACCTTCCTTATGTCATCAAGTCATGTTTTTAATGTTCAACCTTCATAAATGAGACTTATATGAGAACTTAGCTATTATTAATCTAATAAATAAGGAACGAAAATAATATAATATAACCTTCCTTTTGTCATCAAGTCATGTTTTTAATGTTCAACCTACATAAATACAACTTATATAAGAATTTAGCCATTACTGATCTAAAAATAAGAAAGAGAAATGATATAATATTTAAACCCCTTCATATAATCCTTTTAATATAAATTTGGTTAGTGTTCTTTTTGGCACATAAAAAAATCTTTATAAAAAATATTATTTTGAAAAAAAATAAAACCCCCAATTCATATTATGCAAATAACTTTCACATATTTAAAAATAAAGTAAAATAGTAAAAATCATCCTTATATATAATGCAAATTTGGAAGCATCATAAATAAGTGAGCATAATTTAAATTATCTGATAACTTTCTCTCATATTCAACCTTCATAAATGCGACTTATATAAAAACTTAGCTATTATTGGTTTAAAAAATAAGGAAGAAAAACGATATAATATTTAAACCCCGACGTATGATATTTTTAATATAAATTTGGTTAGTTTTTTTGGCACGTGGAAAATCTTTTCATAAAGAAGCAACATTATTTTGAAAAAAAGGCTCCCCTTTCACATTTGCTTATGAATGGCTTGATTTCATGAGATTGGAATTGGTTTGATGTATGCACCATTACTTTGATTGATAGCTGAACTTATCTTTATGGGTGTATTAGTAAACTTGCATGAGTATGAAGTCTAGTTTTGCAGATTGTTTGATTGTATAACTTATTTTCTTATTTATTGGTAACATGGGAATTATCTCTCTCAACTCATTTTTAATGACTTATGTACACATTATCACTTTTTTACACATTTTTAATGACTTATGTACACATTATCACTTTTTTACAGCACCATGATTTTAAAAGTGTAAAGGCTTGCTATACAACCTTTGATTCAGTGACAACTTTAGGTTAGGTTTATGTTGCTTATTGCTTATGGATTGGTTTTCAAAACATATACGTGTTTTTTATCTTGATTCTTATTTTTTATAAAAGTATGTATAAGTTTTAATCTATATTGATAAGTGTCTGGAAAATTTTAAGGATGGAAATTTATTTTAAAGTTTAAAAATTTTGGTGAATCTTATTAATCCCTAATATGAAAATTGTAAAATGTTTAGTGATATTTTTATAAAAACATTTAAATTTATAATGATTTTATATTGTTTTTATGAAGTTTTGGTGATAGTTTCTATAAAATTTTGGCGATTTTTAATGCAAAATAATTTTATCGTATAAAATTTGGGCTGATCAATTTTAAGAAAGCTGGAAATTGGTAACCTTTTTGGGAAAAAACATGAAAAATTTAGCACATCTATGACCCTAAAATTTTCCATATTATATATATAAAATTGTGATTAACATATTATTAATCCTTGTATTTAAATATCGTTAACCCTATGTACCTTCAGACTAGTAGTTCCTTTTTGGATTGACATATATAACAGTGTTGGGAGAAATCAAAGTTTCCATACTTAATTTTAGCTCAGTTTCCAATCGAATGGCGATGAATTTAAGAAATATAGTACATGACTTTTCTTCAGAACAAAACCGATTACTTGACTCTCGAGGATTTTTGTGATTGGATGCGCGATTTGGGAGAAAATCACGGTTTTTCTAGGGGCAAATGTTCAGTGAAACCCAAAAAATATAAAAATGCCAAGATTGCTATTGTCACCGGATTTTGTTCATTCAATCCACCATTTTCTTGTATTCCTGATCTGTATTTGTGATTACGTTGGATCTGCAGCAAATTTCAGATGGATTTCAAGATTTGATTCTATGTTCGAAGCGTCGAATCTTCATTGTTTTACGTGTTAAACACTAAGTTTCCATTCTGTTGAACTTGCAAATGCCTGAGAAAGGGATGATTGTGCTATTTCTTTTCATTATTTCTTGCTTCATTTGATTTCAATGAATTTCAACATTATCAGTTTGGTTTTTTAATAGTGATTTTTTGTCCTTTTGTTACAGGATTGAGCTTGGATTGGATCTTTAGCACACAACAGGACACATGGAGACAGAGAATGATTTTGATCTTCACAATTTAGACCTTCCACTTCAAATTGGCCAATTCTCCCAGCAACAGGCTATTTTGGAAAATGTACATCGATCCTCTAGTTAAATGTAGGGGCAACAAACTTTGATTTGAAGTCTCTAAAATCTGGAAAAGAATAATCGATTTGTAACCCAAAAGGGGTCAGATTGAGGATCTTAGTCATCCTGTTCGATTTGAGATATCTCTGATTATAATCAATTTTGATCAAAGTTACTTTAAAGACAAATGAATCTTCCACTGTTAATTTTTGGGAGTGGCAAATCAGATCCATATCCCTTTGGCTTTGAAAAATATCATGTGCAATCGGAGGTACATGGTTAAACTTACGGAGGTACATGGGTTAGTAGTATTGGAGGAGGATGGATATGTAGGTAGGGGAGAGAGAGTTTACTGATAAGGAGAAAGAGAATGTTGCATTGGTAATGGAGATTGATTGTCAGGCAATGTTATTTTGATTTTATTTGATTAATAGAAGTTTATGAATTTTTCTTATATGGTCATTTTAATATTGTTTTTATTAAGCTTTTCATAGTTTTCTCTCAAAAATTCTTGAAGATTACTTACTTGTGTTCTGTGATTTTTTGTGTTCTGTGATTTGATTTTGTGGACAGATAATAAGCATTCTCTCATTCTCTTGTGATATTGTTATTTCAGTTTTAATTGTTTATGTAGATCAAATCATCCTTTAGTGATTTGAATATTAAGGATGATACTAATTTGGGCATTGCTTCAATTAAAGTCCTCCTGTTTTGATTCCGGGGTTTTTGATTGTAAAGGATATCATTTTTTTAAATTGAATTGGAAATTATACTGTAATTTTTTTATGTGTTATATTGTTTCATGGTTTGTTGATTGATTTGATACATTAATGGATTATTGAAATATCTTGTAAACTTCATACATCATTGCAGTTCCCTTCCTTTTTGGCCAAAAATCACACAATAGTTAATGTTAATTTATTTATTATTTAATTTAATGCATTTAATAATTATTGGTGATTAATCATTTAAAACAAGTCTGGTTTCATCCATCTCTGTTTGAAAGGGTTGAAAACTTATATTTCTGTAGTTTTCATCTTTCGTTTCATGTCATCAAGAACTATCATCATTTAGACTTATAATTGCATATGTAGCTTAATTTATAATCAGTAATTTGTTTTCATTCAAGACATTTGATATATTCATTCATTGTTATTGCTAGTTACATTGTTTTCTAGCATTTATTATTATATATAATTATGTATATTTTGTATCATATGTTTTAACATATTGATACGTAATATATTGTAATTAATCATAGAATAGGTACATAATAGGATTATATCAATCGTAGGTGGTAATAAGATTAACCTTTTGTCTTGTCCTTTCACGAGAAGATAAGGCAAAAGGCCAATGGAGTTTCTAAACCAGTCAAGAGCAACCAAACAACTAGAGCTATTTAGAGAGCTCTGGTTTGTATCATTTCTCCCTTGTTGACTAGGGTGAATAAAACTTGCATCAACACACTATCACCAAGGTTTTGGGTGACAATGATTTTGAGCTAAGTATCACACCATTCATTGGCCTACACCTAGTGTTCAATGTGGACCACCTTTGGCCCTACTTTCCACCATTGTTGGACACATCAGAAATTGCAAAACCACTGACATTGATAGAACTCAACCTAGATTGTATTGAACAAGCCACGAATGATTAGATCATGGACACACATATTAAGAACACTCGCCAACAAAAGATCTAGTTGTATTGGGTTGTCAAAGAAGGCCAACTCATGCACCAAGGCTAGTGGCTCACCAAGGACCAATTTCAACAAAAGTTTCCCCATCTCATGGAGGCACTCAATGCAATGGAGACCATTACTTCATGGGTGGGGGGAAGGATGGCGGACGGACGTGGGGGACGGATCTAGGTGGATATTGGTGGCTACCCACCTATTCTACTAGCTCACAACACAATTTTCCTATTTTGGAAGTTTTTAGGTATCGAACTTCCGAAGCCATTTTGAGGTCCTAAACGACATTTTCTGGGGAAATGGGTTGACGAAAGTAATAAACTATCATCAATAGTCGTAATCTATATTTCTTGGACATACCTTTCCAACAGGATACAATGCATGCCAAAGTTACAACCCCAGGAAGTTGGCGTTCCAACTTACCCCATCGTGGCCCATAAGCCTTTAGCGCTTCATCTCCTAGGATTAGGGTTTTAGATGTTTATGGTTTCTCATTATTTATTCGTCATAAAAAAGGCCTTAGAGCCTTATTTTAACATGGTTTAGGAAGGTGTATAGCCAACACATATCTTCTCAAAGATAGCTACTATTGTTCGAGCTAATTTGCTTCTATTATGCACATATATAGTTTCAACATTTTTCATTTATTGATTGAAGTCAAGTTTCGTTGTATCTCTATGTTTTGGCTTCGAGTTTGTATTTAATTTAATTCCCTTTATAAATTCGGATCAGTTGTTTATCATGGTAGTTAAAAATATAATGAAGTTGCATTTTTCTCACTAAAGGAACCAAGAGTTGATCACAAATTTAATTGTAAAATGGAATGGTGAGATTGTAGTAGGAAGAACAAAGATGTTATTTTGGATACAACGAGTTTTTATACTCTAGTCCAAGGAAAGCTAGTGACATTTCTTATGGCAATAATGGAGATTAGTTGATAATAGAAAAACAAGCTAAATTTTGTGAGTTGTGTTGAATAAAGTAGACTTCACCATATGGTTATGTGAATCAAACTTTGTATTTGTAGCGATTATATGATGTTATGTATTTGACCTTGTATTTTTCCTAGAGTTAGCACTTGTGGGAAGTGTTAAAGTGGTACTTAGGTATTTTTTTTTAAGCTTACACTAGGCATCTCTATGATATGGAGTATGTTAATTGTTTGTACCTATATCTACGTATGTATCACGTAAAGAGCATATCATTGTAAGACCTAAATAGGAATGCATACCCTTTTTCCATGTATCCTTAATAATTTGAATAAATTGTTCAGTCTAGCGTAGAACCTTAAAGTTATTCAACAACAAGAGGAGTGGACCATGATTTTGTTGGATACTCCATGGGTGGACCATGTTGGTTGTTGACTTTGGGAGGGCCCTAAGAAATTAAAGATTCACATTAATGGGGATTTTTTTAAGAAGTTGAATTAACCATGCACCTAAAGGAAAAACTCTTTGAGTAATAGTTACAAAGTGAGCTAGCTTGCATTTTGGTGGGTAGTTGTTTCATGTTCTTCAATAGATTGATGATGACTACATGAATGAGGTACAAGGTGAAATTTCTAAGTTGGACTAGATATAGACTTTGTCAATTAGGAGGTTCTTCAATTCATAGTGGAGCATTTTTTGTAAGGGAGTTGATAATGATTACTTGACCTCACAAAGATTAATACAAGTAGTAATTAAGGGGGAGTATTAGAATTATTAACTCCTATTTGTCTTACATGTGATCATATTTGTTATTTTTATTATTATTGGTCACTGTGAGGTAGACTTCGTCTATATGTAAGTAGTTTGTTTTTATATTTTAGGAGGTTGTTAGATCTATTTGGATTTTGAGAGATTCTCTCCAACTAGTTAACTCCTAGTTTGGCATGTGTTTGAAAAAAATTCTTAACAATTTGCTATTTTGCTAAAATAGTGTTCTCTATCTTGAGGCAAAGTTTTTTGTATTTATATGTGTACTTGTACATTGATTTAATATAGAAATTAACACAAATTTGGATTGTGAAATAATGTCTACTTTCTCATTTTACCCTCTCATCAAAAGCCCCATGTAAAAAAATGAGAAAGTAGACATTATTTCACACCCAAAATTTGTGTTAAGTGATTTATTAAATCAATGTAATAATACACATAAATACATGAATGGTGTATCAAGATACACACACTAGATTGGTCACACTGACAACCAGTTAAGAGAATATCTCAAACACACATCATTCTCGGAGCCAACTAGTTGGAGAGAATATGTCATATCCGACTAGATATGTCAACCTCCTAAAAACTTCAAAACTCTTTACGTTGAGGTAAACTCTGCCCAATAATGACCAATAATCATAACAACCACAAATATGATTACACATAAGACAACTAGGATTTAATAATTCCAATGCTCCCCCTAATGACTGCTCTCAATCTTTGTCAAGTTTTCATTATAGTCTAGTCCTCTATAACAAATGATCCATTATAAATTGAAGAACCTATTAATTAGCAAAGTATATATCCATTCCAACCTAAGCTAACATAGTGTACCTCAATCATGTAGTCATCACCAAACTATTGAAGTCCATATAAAGGAACAACCATCGACTGGAATACATGGGTCATCAACTACTGATCATAGTATGTCCTTTAGATACATGGTTCATTCAATTTCTTAATGAACTCCCAATGAATGTAAAAATTCCAATCTTTAGGCACCTCCCAAAGTCTAAAACCAACGTGCTCCACTCATATGGTACCCAGCTAAAAGTTAAAACATGGTCCATTCCTTTAAGTGTTTACTAACTCTACAACAACGTTTTATGCATTATACCAAACAAGTTATCCACGTCATTAGGGGCACATGGAAAATGGGTATGCATGCATATTTGAATCTTATAGTGATATTCCCTTTACATATTACATAGATATAAATACATATATTAAATATTTCACCACATGGAGACACTGGGTATAAGCTTTGAAAATAATACCTAGGTGTCACTAGAATACTTCTCTTAAGTACCAACTCTAGGAATGATACAAGCTCAAACTTTTCAAGGACCAATACATGTGATCAAAACAATACATCATAGATCTAAGGTGTGAATTACATTACCATATGATCAATTTTTCTTTTATTGAACATAATTCACACAATTTTACTTCATTTACTCACCAGCATTTGATCTCTTCTATTGTCACAAAAATTCCACAAGAACTGTCACCAACTTCCCTTGGACCGAATTAGAAAAAAAACATGGTGTCTTCAGGGCAACATCTCTGTACTTTTTGTTGCAATCTCATCATTCCTACTATAAAATTAGGTCTACCATCAACCCTTGGTTTCTCTAATGAGAAGAATGCAAATTCATTGTATTTCAACTACCATGATAACCAACCAATGGTTTTCACCTGAGCAACTTCCTTCCATCTCAAAACCAAAGTGTCCATGCTCCTCCATTCACTTGTAGAATTTCTATCTTGAACACATACTAGTTGCGAACCAACCATACCTTCAGGTCAAACACTGGTACCACTACAATTAACTAAGAACCTATTATATTCCCAGTGCTAACGCCATCATGACTATAAAGACTAAGCAACTAGTCATCCTATGGACATATTTCCATCTATTGAGACATAGGTACCTAATTATGGTTCTCATCAATTCTTTAGGAGAATAGTCTAGATACAAGATGTATCTAAGTCAATATTGAATTCTATACACCTACCAATGAGGACTTACAATGCAACATTCATCAAAGGATCTTTCATCAAGGAACATAATATTCATCCATAACTCCCCTATAGCCACAATACCCTTTACTAAGCAGGCTCAGGATTTATTTTTCCATTATATCATATACCCATGTAGGAAAACAAAGAAAGAAACAAGAGATACATGATCAATGACTTCTTCTTACTTTTTTCTTTGAATTCATTTACACATTAGGCATCATTTTTTGCATATTTGGAATCTTGGATCAATATTCATCTTGGATCTTTGACATCTTTTTTTCGATAATTGTCTTGGATCTCCATGTTTCACCTATTATTGTTAGAGTACTTTTAAAATTATAACAAACTAACATCACCATGATATTGAGGTCACTAATCTCAATATGTTAAGTAACTTTCAGTCCAAGCTAGTTTCACCATATACACAATTCCATTTGACTTCACCAAGCATGTACAAGAAATAGAATCAAAGACTTAACCATGATCTGAGCACATGCCAACAACACCTATACTCCAATATTTGATTTGTAAAATACCTTTTTTTGACTCATTTCACAAGAGAGGCTCAAAAGTTACCTCTGTGGGGAAACACAACAATGCTAATAGAAAGTTTTTTTACTAGCATCAATGGTAGTAATGGTTCCAATGTTGTAATGATTATGACTTGAGAAACTAAATCTTGACCACTTTAAAGAGGATTTAGAGTGTCCTTTCTCACCTTCTCAATAACCAACACATCCCCACATAGTCTTGTACGAACCACTTTTCTTTCTTAACCTATGGAACCAATGCTTTAACCTCCATGATAAGATGTATCACTACATATTTTCCTCTAGTGTCATCAATTATGACCACTCAATTTTATTTCATATTGTCAATGGTTTTATTTCCTCCTTATTCATTGGTCGAGATTATCTCTATGCCATGTATGTTCAATGCTTTGTACAACTTCTCCTAGAAATGTAGTGTTTAGAAGCCTACGATCGATCGATGATATGACCTACACGTCCAAATACAAGGACCAACATGCTAGCTTGACACCTTTCACTATGATTTCTTCCTTAGTTTCTTCTATTTCTAATACCACCATTGAGATTGTCAATTTACAAATATTTTTCAAAAAGAATCATAATATTGAGGACCATCGGATCTGTCCATTTAGTATAGACTTACAACTAGAAAATCATTGCACATGCCACACATGCCTCTTCACTAGTCTTCCCTTAATCAAAAGTTTCAAGCTTCTAGCCTGAGAAATGATGTTAATGCTAAAACATTGGATCACTAGTTGCCACATGTGACATTCAAACCTCCATACTCATCCAAGCCTACTTTCATATCGGAAGAAAATGCAACGAATGGAAAATGTATTAAATAACTATGCCAATACATGTCTACAATTATTTGATCTTTATTAATCTAGATCTATAGTTTTGTCCTCGAATCCACAAAGCAACAATTCATAAATGGATATGATGTCTCTTTGTAGATCACAACCAAGAAAACAAGGTTCAACACTGCTCTCCACTGAGATCTCAGATCTGTTCTTGCACTTATTTATAAGATGATTCTTTGTATGTATGATTGTTGCAGTCATCAGCAAGCATGGCCTATCAACAACATATACCACAATAGTAAACAAAATCTTCCTCACATCCTCTTCAATAGATATACATTCCAAAATTATCCTCCATCAGGCTATTTTTCAAACCCTTATATTCTCACACCCTAGCAAGCACTACTTCCAATTTGGACTCATCGATGAGTACTAATCATGTTAACATGCGCTCTAGCATGGATTCTCCCTCATATTTGCAATCATCAATGGCTTCTAAAAAATCCCATGATAAACTCTTTGTTTATAAACTAATACACTACAATAATTCTAAAAGTATAGTTATCATAGAACTTAAACTAAGATGAAGAAATAGTTCTTAGATGGATACATTGTTTCTTTTCATCAATCACAACTAATAGAAAAAGGTTCAACACTACACTTCACTCAGATATGGTCTTGCACTTATTTATGAGATGACACTTTGTATGGATCACTATCGCAATCATCAACAAGAAAACCATATTAACAATGTATGCCGCAATACTAAACACAATATTCCTCAAAATCTCTTCAATGGATCTACACACCAGCATTATCATCCACCAAGCTAGTTCTGAACCCCTTATGTTTGGGCACCATAGAAAGGGATTTTTCTAATTTAGAGTTTTTTGTGAGAACTAATCATGTTAACATGCACTCCAACATGGCTTCCAACATGGATTCTTCCTCATTTGGGCATTCATCATTGGCTTCTAACAAATAGCATGATAAAACTATCTCTGCAATTTTATAAACTAAGACACTAGATTTATCATCAATTTTATATTGTATCCAAAATCTAATAACCAAAAATAATTTAATCCCATAATTAATGTCAAACAAGAGGATATGATGTTTATCAACACATATGATTTAGAGGGAATTAATTATATTATATACCTATGAAAGGATATAACTAATGTATACAAAGAGATTGTAATGGCGAAGAGATTATTAGAATGGTATGTGTGAATTGCTTATGGATTCTTATACATCAGAAAACTCCCAAGATAAGTTTAATTCAAATAAACAAAAATCGATTAGAGCAAACATATGTTTGAAATCCAAGATGTTGCTATAACAAAATATCTAATAAATGATAGCATTTTTTATTAACAACAATCAATCTCATCCAAAAGTGAAACATTCACACTTACAAATGCAATGAAGAAAATTATAAAGGAACATGGACAAGAGAGTGTCATCTCTTTGCATGCATAAGGCTAACAACTTTGAAATTTTTAATGAATAATGAAACAACTAGAGGTTTTCTACTATGTATATTTTCACATTATCTTATGTTTTGGTTTTAACTAGTAGGTCACATTACCACAAAATCTAGCAAGCCTAGTGCAAAACCTCACTAGGTAACCTAGGTCTTATGGCAATAAGAGATCAACCACCATTTTCACCTCAATGGCTTCTCTTTAGTTGTTTAGTGGTGGATATGATTTCCACAAGGGATACTTCCATACATAAGATCACCAAAAAGGTATTCAATTGAGGATTGAATGATGATGTAGGGTCTAATACTTGAAGGAACAATATCATCTAAGCCTTGAAAAGCTAATGTAAGAGTTGTCTAAAATTCAAGTACACTTCCCTAATACCTTTATAAATTCGAAGAGAGTTGTTATACATCAGGATTTGTAAGATATTCATATTTAGGGCACATGATGGCATATCACCTCTCTATAAATGCCTATAAGGGATAAGATTAACAAAGGACCAATAGGATGTTAAAGACGCAAACTAGGGTTGACTAAACAATAGTTTTAAATGGCTAAAAATTCATATGACATAGAATTGCTACAAAATAAATATTTTAAGCTAACCCTAAACCTAGTCACCATGAAATTAAAGAAGAAAGAGAAATTTATAACTGATCAACACCTACTAGACATGTGCCTTTATTCAATTGGGCAATTGAGTCAATCAGGGTAAAGTTAATGATAAAGGGCCTTGGATGAAAATGGTGGAAGAATGAATTTTATCACTTAGAAACTTTAGTGACTTCTCTATACGGGAGATTTTAAGGTCAAATGATACATGAAACAAGTTCCTTTGATGGATTCTGTTGGGTCCCTATAATACTAGTGATTACCCCATTACTATTGTAGCTATACCCCTTATTAATATTGTTGTGCCCCATAGAATCCCTCTATTGTTATTTTTGTGGCTTTATATTATTATTGTTAGGTCGGCTAGGTTATATTGTGACTCCTTAGACTCCTATATATAGAAAGGAGGTTTTGTCATTTGTATCATCGAAGAATCGTTCATTTATGTAATGTAAAGGAGGTTGTCCCCTCAAAGAGGCTGAATTCTAAGGCGTTGATTTATCTTTTCTATATTTTCTTGAGCTGGTTTCATAACATTTGGTATCAGAGCTTTGGATTCCAGGGTTTCACTGCTCCAAACAGGTCATCGTGACATTCTCGCTATAACTTTTTTTCTGCGACATTTCAGAAGTCGAAAAAAACACCCATTTGAGAAGACATCGCGCTAAATCTCGGGTCTGAATTTCCGAGCTTTTTGCGCTATGTTTGCGGAGATATGATTTGAGGAAGTTGGTCTTTTTGTAGACTCCTGAATTACATTCCAAACAGGTGACCTGGGGAAAATCGTCATAACTTTTTCTCTGAGCATTGGATTGAAATTTCATAAGAAGGCGCAGAAAGAGGACGGACTGTAGTTTCTTCTATATAATTTTCAGAGCTAAATGTCGAAACAGTGACTCGTGGCACGTCGTACAAGTTCTCTCTACTGAACTAGTCTATAATCAGGTCACTGTGGGAGATTTCGCATAACTCTTCCTTCAAGAATCCAATTTGTATAAGACTGGTGGCATTGGAAAGAGGACACAGAGGGCTACCACAGGTCGAATTTGCAGAATTGGATGTTTTGAAAGTATAGAGATACATCAGAGGCAATATCGAGCTCCTACAAAGTGAAAAAAAGGTGTGTAGATTCTTTTAAATTTTTGCTTAAGATTGGTTTAAAAATTTATTTTGAAGGAATTCAAAGGGCTAGTAGAGCATTATTATCGGTAATTGATGCCCCGAGGAAAGAAAATGCAAACACCTAGTAAGGAACCTGAAAGCTCTAGCATGACTCATGAAGAAGAGGAAGAAATTCCACATGATATATCAAAATTACAAGAACAAGTGCAACAAATTTCACACTCACAAAAAGTTAACAGAAGCTAAGATGAATGGCGTGGAAGCTAAGATGAATGGCATGCAAGCTAAGATTGAAAATTTGAAGATAGATTTGAACACAAATATGAAGACAGGCATAGCAGATTTGAAGACAGATTTGACAATTTTTCTACAAGAAATACTTACTAATGGTGAAAAGGTAGTAAAGGAAACTCATGATGTGAACAAAGGAAATGTTAGTCATGATATCATAGACTCGATGTGGGATTGAAGACCCACCATATTCCAAAAATCGATATGAGGAAGTTTGATGGCAAGGATCCTGCAACATGGATATTACAGATGGAGCAATTTTTCAATCTCAATAATGTGCAAAACACACAAAAGGTACGTATGGCAACTTTATATTTGGAACCAAATCAGTTTGTATGGTATCAATAACTTTTCTCTCGCAAACAATTTATCACTTGGGGCAATTTTTACGGAAGAATTGATAGCACATTATGAGGATACAAAAAGCAACACTTTTTTTAGCCAATTGATAAGTCTCAAACAAAAGGGTTCAATAATGGAGCACATTGAGGAGTTCCAAAATTGAACATAAGGGTAAAAGATATTCCAGAGGAGCATATGATTGATGTGTTCATAGGGTATTTAAAGGATAATATCCAACATTATGTTCACCTTTGAGAACCTGATTCATTAGAGAAGGCATTCAGGTTAGCAAGAAAAATGGAAAGCAAAATTATGGTAACCAGGAAGCATACCACTCACAACTATAAAGAAGGAAGTGTTTTTGCCCCTAGTCTTCCACAAACTATAAGGTTGACACCATAACAATTGGAAGACAAAAGAGTAAAAGGGCTTTGTTACAGTTGTGATAGCAAATACACTAAAGGTCATAAGTGTGCTGAGAAGAAATTATTCTACATAGATTGTGAAGAGGAAGAAGAAAAGGAGCAAGAAAGGTCAAA